>CAJUXJ010000539.1:0-43128 GCA_910589775.1 Avena eriantha | reverse complement strand
ACATCTAATGACTCTGGTAATCCTTATGTGGTTCTTGAAAAGAACAGACATGAAGTGAAACTTGGTGTGGTTCATGAAAAAAACAGACATGCACTGACACTAGGACTGGTTCATGAAAAGAACAGACATGCAATGACACTGGTGGATCCTTATGTGGTTTATTTAGAGGAACATGCATGCAATGAAACTGGATGTGGTTCATGAAAAGAACAGACACGCAATGACACTAGTGGATCCTTATGTGGTTTGTTCAGGGGAACATACATGCAATCACACTAGGTGGATCCATGTGTGGTTTATGAGAAGAACACTCAACCAATGAACTCTAGTGGATCTATCTTGGCACAATTTGATGTATTCCACGATGTATTTCATTGTACAAGACACTTTTCATTTTTATACTACTCAGTTTTGCCCTTGGTTTTATGTGGTACTACTTAGTTTTTCCCACCCCCCTCTCTATCTTTCGTAGAAGCCCAAAACTATGCTCACCCTGTCTGCTACTCCCTGATTGGTTCTCACGGTTGTCACGCGGATCGTGCGGACCAACCGTTGATTCTGTGCGATCCAACGATGATCGTTGCACACCTCGTGCCCTTCACAGTATAGCGTGAGACAACACGGATGTCTCCCTCTGCGAGACTTCTACAGGAAGGAACACGATGCCGTCCATGGAAAAAGTCGTCGAGCGGTCATGTCAAGTTTAATCAAGTATGAAAAGCCCACTACTGCTACTACAACTCATGCACAGGGCAACGGGGTCATCGAGTGCACGGTTGTCGACGGGACGCTGCAATTTAATGCCACTTGATTTTAATCAGACATATCCCATTTATACGCAGCGCTCTCAATCTCACTTCCAACTAGACCCTAACGCTAGTAAATTCCATGAGTCAAGGGCCCCCCTTGAGTAGATCTAACGTTGCTAGAAATTAGTTCCACGCCACTTGCATGCAGTGGAATCGAGGTCTGCCATGAGCGTGTTTTCAATGCAGCTCTAAAGTGGAGATCGTGGCTGTTTTAAAAAAAAGGAAACGAAAAAAAGGGTGGAGATCGTGGTAGCCCCCCCCGCCCACCACACGTGTCCACTCGAGGAATACGAACGGTCCGGTGTTTATAACCCCCCTCGACCTTCTTCTTCCATGAGCTCGTGTCATTTCCCCCCCAGTCTGTCTATTCCCAAGACCCCAATCTACACCTGCCGCGCGTGCCGAATCTCCCTCGTTTGCACTACCTCCTTCCCTTGGTGCGCCATGAAGCGTACGCGTGGAGAAGATCCGGAGGTGAAGCCAGTTGAAGGCGAAGTAGAAGATGGCTCGGTCGTCACCAAGCAGACAGAGGCATCTTCTCCAGGCACAAACGCCGCTCATTGCCGTGCAGTCGAGGGTGCGAACTCATTCGTCCAGCCAGTAGCTGTCGCCGCTGAGCAGCAGGTGGTAGCCGTCGCCGCCGAGCAGCAGTTGGTAGCCGTCGCCACCGAGCAGCAGGTGGTAGCCATCGCCACCGAGCAGCCGGTAGTAGCCGTCACTGCCGAGCAGCAGGTGGCCGACAACGTCGTGGCCGACAACATAGTGGTGCCAGCAGCAGATCGGGATGGGGGGCAGGTAGCAGGCGGAGGCAATCCGGTGATCTACATCGACGAGCCCATCGCCGTTCAAGAAATATTCGACGCAATCGCGGAGAATGATGAGTTCGAGGAGGAGGTCCCTGATGAGGAGTCCGAGGTACTACATTGCTATCTTCTCTAGTCGCAGCCGCAGTTTTCACTATTCATACATAGTATTTGCTCAGTCTTGTACATATTATTTTTCTCTTGAAGTAGGGTAGTATATATATGATTCGATCGGTTGATTGATGCATCTGCCATCTAGTCACAAAACCCCAATCCGTCTAGTCACAAAACCCCGATCTGCTCATCTGCCATCTAGTTGAGTTTGCTAGTTGAGTGTTGATTTGTATTCTTTCTGATCTATGAATGCGTTGTATGATGCATTTGTATATCCCTGAATATTGTTTGGTACGATTACATTTCAATTTCTTATTGTGGCCAATGATTCAAATTTTGCCCAAAGAGAGGCAGACACATTGGTGTCAAATTTTTACAGGGATGAGTGAGCGAACCTGGGGCCATGTACAAGATCAATATAAGTTGTGCAATTGTTACATGTTTCTCTTACTCCATCTCTTTAGAAACTTATGAGGCTGCAATCTTTATTCTACATTCATAGAACTATGATATTTGAATTATATATTCCATGCATTCATAGTGTATAAGAATTACATTTTAGTTTGTCAGCGAGGCCGATTATTGAAATTTGCCCCAAACGAGTACAAGGGGAGAAACGTATGACGGTGTCATGTTTTAGGGATGGGTTCGTGATCTGAGGCAGCAATGCACACAAACAATATAGGTTGTGCTGTTGGTACTTTGGTTCGCCAACTCCATCTCTGAAACAAATTATGAGGCCCTAGATTTATTCTCATATGGAACTACATATATGATCCTTGAATTTTTTATGATCTTTTAATGATTGGTATGATGCATATGTATATGAATGGTTTTGATCATAAGTATTTTTAACACGTACCTGAAGATTAATTGTTTGGTTTTTTATTTATAATTACAATATTTTGGCTTGTTTTGTACCTGACTATGTATATCCTTGAATAATGTTTTGTACGATTACATTTCAATTTCTTGTTGTAGCCAATGATTTAAATTTGCCCCAAAAGAGAGGTAGACACATCGGTGTTAGATTTTTCAAGGACGGGTTAGTGAACTTGGGGCGATGTACAAGAACAGTATAGGCTGTGCAATTGTTACTTGGTTCACTTACGCCGTTCCTAGAGAAACTTATGAGGCCTTAATCTTTATTCTACATTCATAGAACTATGATATTCGAATTACCTATTCAATGCTTTCAGTGTATAAGAATTACATTTTAGTTTGTCACCGAGGACGATGATTGAAATTTGCCCCAAAAGAGTTCAAGGGAAGACACGTATGACGGTGTCGTGTTTTAGGAATGGGTTGGTGAACCTGAGACAGCAATGCACACAAACAATATAGGTTGTGCTGTTGGTACTTTGGTTCTCCAACTCCATCTCCGAAAAAATTTTGAGGCCCTAGATTTATTCTCATATGGAACTACATATATGATCCTTGAATTGTTTCTGATCTTTTAATGATTGGTATGATGCATATGTATATGAATGGTTTTGATCATAAGTATTTTTAACATGCACCTGAAGATTAATTGTTTGGTTTTTTATTTATAATTACAATATTTAGGCTTGTTTTTGTACCTGACTATGTATATCCCTGAATAATGTTTTGTACGATTACATTTCAATTTCTTATTGTGGCCAATGATTCAAATTTTCCCCAAAAGAGAGGCAGACACATTGGTGTCAGATTTTTTCAGGCATGAGTTAGTGAACCTGAGGTGATGCACAACAACAATATAGGCTGCGCAATTGTTACTTGGTTCACTCACGCCGTCCCTGAATAAACTTATGAGGTTGCAATCTTTATTCTACATTCATAGAACTAAGATATTCGAATTATCTATTCCATGCATTCATATTGTATAAGAATTACATTTTAGTTTGTCACCGATGCCGATGATTGAAATTAGCCCCAAAAGATTTTAGGGGGAGACATGTATGATGGTGTCATGTTTTAGGGATGGGTTGGTGAACCTGAGGCAGCAATGCACACAAACAATATAGGTTGTGCTGTTGGTACTTTGGTTCACCAACTCCATCTCTGAAACAAATTATGAGGCCCTAGATTTATTCTCATATGGAACTACATATATGATCCTTGAATTGTTTCTAATCTTTTAATGATTGGTATGATGCATATGTATATGAATGGTTTTGATCATAAGTATTTTTAACATGCACTTGAAGATTAATTGTTTGGTTTTCTATTTATAATTACAATATTGAGGCTTGTTTTTGTACTTGACTATGTATATCCCTGAATAATGTTTTGTACGATTACATTTCAATTTCTTATTATGGCCAATTATTTAAATTTGTCCCAAAAGAGAGGCAGACACATTGGTGTCAGATTTTTTCAGGGATGAGTTAGTGAACCTGGGGCGATGTACAACAACATTACAGGTTGTGCAATTGTTACTTGGTTCGCCGACTCCATCCTTGAAGAAACTTATGAGGCCGCAATCTGATGCAATTATTTGTCATTGTGTTGAGATGAAATGATATATGAACCGATCAAACTATTGCTGAGATGCTTTATCTTTGATATCCACGGATATATTGTCTTACATATACATGTTGTCAATTCTTGAGTTGTAATAGAATTCAATCATATGTATGAGTTCTAAGTTATGTTCTTAAAAATCAGCAGTAGGATGATGATGAAGTGGACGATAGCAAGGAATCCAGGGACAACAAGAGCCGCTACGTGCTGAGGAGGTTACGGTGTGGGATAATCCGTTTCCACCGTAGGGGGAGACTGTTTTGCCCATTCTGTGGCAGAGCAATCAACGTGGACCTCGACAGCATGATCCAGCACGCGGAGGGCGTTGGCAGAGGCGGAGGCAGGCATAAGGCGATTACCTTGGCGCGGCACGCAACCTACGGCAAATTCCTCCGGGAGTATGTCAGGACTGGCCTGTATCTCATCGTCTAGGCTATCGTTGCCTCCTACTGATAAACCCCTGCCCTGCTAGGCGTCTTCGTGTCCCGGCCTCCTGCTGTAGCCCCTACTTTTATTTTGTTCTAGTTAATTATTACTTGTGTGTGGCATGTAAGACAATATATCCGTGGTGTCCCTGGTGAACCTTATATATTAATCTACTCCTTTATATGGAGTGCCTTAAAGTTTCTAGTGTTCAATTATATTTACTGATCATGCTCATGCACACTACAAAATATTTCTAGTGCTCGATTATATTAAAATTGTCAAGAAATACATCAACAAGTTAAATTGGTCGAAATTTTATATTGAAGTAACTAAATGTATCACACACATAATAAACTAGAAACTAAAATCTAGTTCAAACACATAATGTATCACCACCACTTGTTGTCTTCCTTGACTTGCTTCCCCTTCAGCCGCTTGATGTCGATATCGTCCCAAGATCCCTGCTCGTCCTGAAACCGCTTTCTGTCCTCCTCGCGCTTCTTCTCCTGGGCTAGCTTGCAACCAGGGCATAGCTCTCTCACGAAAAACCCTGCCTTAACCATCCCATCTTTCATGGTAATGAGATTACTGTACAACTCGTACGCCATGTAGGCGTCTCTGGCTGCATCCTCGAGGCGCACCTGTCTCATTGGCTTCCACTCCTAGTAGTCGTGATCGAGTCGCTTCAATTTCTTCAGTTTTTCATAGGATTTATCGATGATCTTCGCTGCCAGATCACCCATGCCATCCTTCACTGGGTATGATTTGATCTTGTACAGATTTTGGATGTCGATGTGGTGCCCCTCTGGGATTTTTATCAACACACGAGAAAGCATAATTGTGTCATTTGTGATATCCACGCTAGTGAAAGTTATCCCTTTCCTACACAAGAACTCGACCAGAGCCGGACAACGCATCTCAGTTGGTTTACTCCTGCACTTAGATGGTTCTAGGGATGTAAGGGAACAAGGGATCCAGAAGTGGTGATCTCAAATTTAAATTTCACATACCTGCAGAAGTGGTAAACGAGGACCTCCTCATGTATGGCGATTTGCACGACAGCGATCTCTTGTGGAGGATTTTTTCGCTTATTTGCACGGGTGTACTCCAAGTCTGTCCCCACAAACTTGTGCTTCTGTTTCTCAAGCAATTGCTCAAACCTGGCGAGAGTTGTCTCCATAGTCGCTTCATCATTTGTGTACACCACTATCAAAGTCGTGGTGCCATGGGCAGGGACCAAGTGGGTCTCTGTTGTGCATTTCCCATCGTCCATGCCTGCAAGGAAATGGGTGAAAGGAACTACCTGCAAGAGGAAGAAGAAGATGAACCGACGGTTCCAGAACAGAGGAAGAAGAAGCGCCCAGGAAAAACTGCAGAGGAATGACTAAGGAAGAGGAATGACTGCAGAAGAAACGTGGTAACTACAACTTTCGGTTCGAGAACTCACCGTGGTTACGTGGAGATCATGACAGTGCTGCCGATTCGACAAGTGGGGTCAGTTCCTGCGAGAATATGACATAGCTGTGCATTTTTCTATGCGAGAAATTGAGAGAAGTCATTTATATTTTGTCTTTCATAATTAAACACAATGAAGTTGGTACAGCCCAAGAGATTTGAACAAAAGAGATTCGCTAGTTTAACATACAACAACACTTACAGGCCCAACATGGCAGAACTTGGGGAGCCCCAAAACTTGCGCTACCACAGAGACCTCGGCAGAGGTGGCAGAATTGGTGCGGGTGTAACCACGGCGACGGCGATCTCGGATTCTAGAGGAGGAAAACAGAACCGAGCATGGTCGACAAGGTAATAGATCTCACCGGGAACCAATTCTCGTCCCCGACCATGCCATGGGTGCGTCCATGGTGAGGGTGAGCTCCGACTCGGGATGGGGAGGAGAGCGGGGCCGAGCAGCTTCGTCACTTCCTAGCTCTACGCCATGGCCGCGACCACAGATTGCCACTCCGGGGAAGAAGACGAGTAATGGAGGCGCCAACGCTGCAAGCCTACAAGGAGGAGAGCTGGGCCGACCAGGATCGTCCACATCCCAGCTCCGTGCCATGTCTGCGATGCCCCACAGATTGCCGCTCCGGGGAAGAAGAAGACGCGTAATGGATGCAGGCGCCAACGCTGCAAGCCTAATTGACACCTAAGCGACGGGAGCGACAGGAGCGACATAACGGCGAGAACTGACAGGGGGGCCAACTTGACGGCCGTTAGCATGATTTTTTGTATTGAAACATAAAATTGAATTCGTGCGGAAAAAGACCCTCTGAGTATTTGGCACGCCAACTATAGTCATCGCGGATGATATCAGGGAACTCTGGTACCGCGTTGCCTGGCCACCCCAACTTTCAGGCCGCAAAATGATATTCTCCCTAAGCACCCCCCACCGATCCGCTAGGGTTCGACCTCGCCGGCGACCTGTTCATTGTCAACGACGAGCCCCAGCCGTTGATCCCCGTTCTAATCTAACGGCCCACATCGCCCCGTACCGCTTCCCGCATTATGAGCCTCGGACTGGTGGACTCCCTGTCAGCTATGCCCCACGCCGCATAGTGTCACTAGGCCGGCTCGTTTTCTTTCCCGCGCGACCCATTTAGTTTGAATTAGGATTTTTCTATTTTAGTTAAACCTAGTTCTGTCCCCTAGTTTGAAATTCAATTTAGAGAGATTTACAGATCCAAATGGAGTGATTCCAATTTTGTTAGAAAGCTACTGAATAGATCTACCCAGGCCCATTGGATTTAATTGAATTAGAGTTAGATATATCTCCTAGTAAAAATAACAAAGAGAAGCATTTGCACCTTGCAACATTTTTATAAAATCAACCATGATAGCTTTTGAGTTGATTCCAACTCTCAAAAATCACCTTTCACCATATATATCTAAATATGTAATAATATTAGGGTTTACTTGCAGTGACTTTGGACTAGTACCAAAATAATGCTATATAGGCATTTCTAGTCACTTTAAATCATTAAATCATGAACTTAAACCAAAGTAATTATGATCCAGCCTTTAAATCACATTCCCACATGTTATAATATGTGGTGATGACATGTGTCCACATGATTCCATATTTTAAGTGGTGAATATTAAATCTTAGTTAATTTTCACTGACTAGAAATTAATTTTCTAAAATAAAAAGGATGAAACTATTGAATAAAACTTGTGATGCTTTTGATGATAATAGATCATCAAATGTATGCCTTAGAGTGCTAATTAGACTAGTTAAGTATTGTTTGGTGATTGCGTACTCCGTATTGATTTATAGACGATAGTACCGACCAAGATTTCGAGGAGGAGGAGTTCTACCAAGAAGAAGAAGAAGAAGAAGAAGAAAACTTCAACCACTTCACCAACCAAGGCAAGCTAGCACTATCCAAGTTAACCCTTGCAAGTTGTACTTGCAAGCCACCATTCGCAATGCAAGCTAACCCTTGCAATCTAGATAACCCAAGCAAAGATGCTTTAGGCATGCTTTGGTTATACCACTTTGACTAGTATTTACCCCAAGTCTTATTTTCAAGCTTTACTTCCTTTACTTTACCCAAAGTTCTTTACTTGTTTTGAAGGTAGCATAAAGAGTATAAAACTTGACCTATAGAGATAACTTTAGATGTCATTCTATGGCATGAGATTGACCCCATCATTTCCACCTTAGTGAACACTCTTAACTCAGTAGTTTAGAGTAGATAAAAACTTGAGTGACTCTAGATGGGAATACTTGGTGAAAATGAATTATGAAAACCTTGGAACGATGAGTCATTATATTGAGATGTTTTGACATGTGTTGAGAAACACAAATGGTTTATGATGGATAAAATGTTGAGGCATGAGCCTTAACCCCTTTTACAAAACTGATGGTTGGATTCAGATGCGATACCATTCCAAATTTACCGTACAACCACAATACCTGAATTGGGTAAGGCTTATCCAGAAGTTTATATGCATTACTATTAGTTCCCTCACAGGAGAGGTTTGAGCTGAGGCTACCTCTCAATGTTGTCCACCTATGCAGTGCCCAAGATGACAGATGGTCATGGTTGGGAGGCCATGCTCATAGGAGAGGTGATTATACTAGGGTGTGTAAAGGGAAGGTTATGTTTGATTATCTGCATACTAAGTATGATGATTCATGGTTATCCCTGACAGATGTATCGAATCTTGTGGTGAAAGTGTACCACCTCTGCAGAGTGTCAAACTATTCGAATAGCCGCATTCGCTGTTATGGATAGTTGGAATGGCCATACTGTTTTGTTGTCAGATGTTTTCAAAATGACTTATGAAATGAATGATGAATCTTGACTTGACCACAACAGGGTTGTGTTTATGACACTAGGTTCCCAACTTAAGTGATTCTAGAACTTTATTTTATCTTTCTTTGCTTCAGAACTCAGCTTAGGATTCAAACTTAACTTTATAATTAAACAGAGAGTTAGCAATTTAACTTAGAACTATACTACTTGTTAGTGGTAGTTTGCGAGTACTTAAAGAGTACTCATGGCTTTTGTCCCTGGCTATTCTCATGGCCAAACAATGAAGGAGATTACCAAGATGATGGCCAACAAGATGGCAATGATAACTAGGACTATCTGCCTTCGTCAGCATTGCCTGTGCCCCTGAAGATGGACCCCACCACTACGCTTATCTTTTATTTCCGCTGCTTGTTGTATTAAGACTGGATCATGAGATCCTTATTTGTGTAAGACCTTATGTATGGTTTGTAATGGATGATGTACTATGATATCCAATATGTTATGTGTCGCAAAAATGGTAATACTGGGATTGCGATGGATGACATAGCATGCATCTGGGATTAAAAATCTGGGTGTTGACAAAGACTTGATCAAAGTTTTTGTAAAACATTCAAAGTTGGGATCATAGTACTTCAATGATAACATGAAAGACAAAGTTATAGCAATAAGACAAAGAAACTATGATGCAACATGAAAAGGCACAAACAAAAGATTCATGAATAACAATGCTTTGCAAGACGTTTGTTTCTTACACATAAAGAAAACATAGCATAATAGTATTCAGCTTGTCCCTCATAGAGTAGCAAATATAAATGCATAGGACACCTTCAAACTTCATAAGAGTGACTAGATACAAATAGTTTAAAATAAGCAATATCAAGTTATGCATCAATCAACTAGTCTTGGGTCAATGCACATAGAACTAAGAATGGCCACTATGCTCTCAAAGTAAGTGTATAAAGGTAGAAGGTGGAGACTCAATATAATGGTGGAAGAAGGGCCTTCATCGAAGGAAGTAGGGATTCAAGTCTCATAAAGAGCTTCCAAAAATTATGGTACTTATAGCTTTCAGCT
The DNA here is from genome assembly GCA_910589775.1 of Avena eriantha. Lineage (NCBI taxonomy): Eukaryota > Viridiplantae > Streptophyta > Magnoliopsida > Poales > Poaceae > Avena > Avena eriantha. Next base: position 33,135 of record CAJUXJ010000539.1, on the reverse strand, counting down.
CTCATTGCCCCTATCATAAGCATCTTGCAGTGATTAAGGTTAAAGTGAACAAACTATGGTGTACATGCTCGACGAAGTGTAAGTTGGAAATCTCATGTCCCTTGAATACGAGGGCTGCTCCTCATGCTACTCAAGTTTAGTCACTGGTAAGTTCTTGTCATCGTAAGTACATGTGTATCATAGAGAACCGCCAATGGGGTACCCCTTGCCCGATGATACAGAAGAATCCCCATATGAAAATGACAAGGCAAGCAGACAATGAGCATCTCAGCAATCTTCTTATTTACCATGGGAATATGGTGCTTTTTTCTCTCTTTCCTCTTTTCATAATCTCATTTGTTTTCTTTTTTTTCTTTTTTCTCAATATAGGACTCTTTTTATATATAAGAAGAATGCTTCATAGACAGCTCATTATGCTTACGCTGCAGGTTTCCACCATGTCAGCATGGATTAGACCAGCGGCCCAGGCGTTTCTCTAACACATATATATAACTACATGGACTTACAAGCTCCCCTTTCATTTCACACCGACGACATCCATATACAAAAGAGCATGATATCAACTAGGTACAAAGTACCAAGTGCAATGTTGAAAGCGTTCCCCATGACAGCATGGTTCTGCTAATTCCCAACAAATAAGTGCAAGCATATACAACATAGACGACACAATGGTTCAAGTTTATTATGGGCAAGAAAAGTAAAGTGTGCCATCAAGTTGATGAGAGCTTTAATCACTAGTTTTCTCACAACAAGTTTAATTTGGAAGGTAAAGAAAAGCATGAATATACTTGGAATAGCTTAAGCTAGTAGGTAGGTATGGTGGACTCTTCGTAATAACTTGGTTTAGGGAGTTGGATGCATGAGTGGAACTCATACTTGGTTGTGGAGGCAGCAAAAGACTGGGAGCGACAAACTAAGCGAGCAATAATGGCCATAATCATGCAGAGCGACAAAACATCATTGATCAAAGCATAAAGTGATACTACAAGTTGAAAACTAAAGGATCATAAAGTCTATGGTGACTTGAGATAGTCATAACATGGTGTGAGCATGCGCCAAGTCAACCCAAATAAAGCATCAAAGGAGAATACCACTATACTATGCTTTAATATGCTAAAAAACACATGATTCATCCAAGGCATATTAAGCAATCTCAATTGTTTATAACAGGTCATGCTACATAAAATAATACTAAGCATAAAGCCAAAACAATATCAAGCATGGCATGATAGAGAATATGCCACAGTCCAAAACAAGCTCTCTTTACCACTTAAGCATGAACTTTCCTACTCTTTTCCAAACCAAACCAAACTATATGCAAACCAATGTATGAAAGAGGGGGTCCAACCAATTTATTCAGAAAACTAAGAAAAAAAAGCAAACGAAAAACCAAAATGAAAACTAAAAAGAAGACGCTCTAAGAATAACACAACTGTGCATGAAACAATAAAAATGAAGCATTTGGAAGAAACCTGTGATTTTTATTGATGAAGAGGGGATGCCTTGGGAATCCCCAAGCTTTGACGCTTGTACTTCTTGGATACTTCTTGGGGTAACACGTGTGGCATCCCCAAACTTGAGCTTTAGTCCAACCTTCATCTCATTACTCATTTCTTCCATACACCTGAAATTTTTTCCTTCATACAAAACTTCGCACAATCTTTATTAGCAACATTAGTGCACTCAAGATAAATAAGTCTTAAGATTCAGTTCTAACACCAAATAAACTTCCATTAGAACACTAGCTACTGTATCACTTCCCTCTAAAAGCTCAATTCCCCAAAATGGACCAACAAGAAGCAAATGCAGAAAATGGCAGAAATCTGTCAAAACAGACCAGCAGGTAAAGACGAATTTTTTCGAAGACCTTCTGTTGCTCAAATCAAAAAGTGTTGAACTAAATAAAGTTAGATAACAACCTGGGTAAGAAGCAAAAAAATTCACGCCTCAAAAATACATTCAGAGATTTTACAATAATTTTTACGGTGAAGCACAGAAATCTGTTTCGGCACAGCAACTTTCCCAAGCATTACTTCTCTCTCATTAGAGGTTACTCTTGGCACAAAAAGCAAATAAAAAGGATAAGAAGCGGTTATTACAGAGGTAATAAGTTCCAAGACTCATCTAAAACTTTTGGGTTATCTCCCAATAAGTACTTTTCTTTAACGCCTTTAAGTTAGGCATAATAAGCAAGAAAGAATCAAGTGTTCTCAAATGAAGAAGCATTAAGACCAAATTTAGTTTTCATAGGAGAAGCAAAAGAAATCTTCTCTCCCTTCTTAGGGAAGTGTTCTATACCTTTCTTGAGTGGGAGTTGATATTTAATGGTGCCTTCTTTCATATCAATAATGGCACCAACAGTTCTAAGTAAAGGTCTTCCCAAAGTAATAGGACAAGAAGCATTGCATTCAACATCCAAAACATATAAATCAACGGGGACATAGGCATTGTTAACCATAATAAGAACATCATTAAGACTCCCCATGAGTTTCTTTTAGCATTATCATCAAGTGGTACATTCAAATAACAATCTTCAAGTGGAGGCAAATCAAGCATATCATAAATCCTTCTAGGCATAATAGAAACACTACTATCAAGATCACATAAAGCTTTGAAATCAAAGTCATTCACTTTCATATTAGTGATGGGTTCCCAACCATTTTCTTGTTTTATAGGAATAGAAGCTTTATGTTTCATCTTTTCTTCTTTAATCTTTATGAGAGCATTATTAATGTGTTTTGTAAAGGCCATGTTCATAGCACTAGCATTAGGACTTTTAGCAAGATTTTGTAGCAAAGGGATTATCATTATTTCAGGTTTAGCAGCCATTTTATTAATCAATGAAGATTGAGCTTCAGACAAAGATGATATATTCATTTCGGCATTAGAATGTTCCAGTTGTAAGCTAGGAATCTCCCTATTTAGACTCTCAAGTTGATGGCTAATGTTCTTAAAAATGGTTGACTGTTCCTCCATAGTTTTAGTAAATAGTTTATTTTGCTCATATTGCATTTGCATGAAGTTTTTTTAGTGGCTCTTTCAACTTCTAAAATTCTCCCTTCACTAGGTAATCCAGGTTTACCATTATAGCCATAAGTATTATTAGGAGGGTAGGGCCTATAATTGTTATTACCATAAGCGTTGTTGCCAAAATTGTTATTTCTTATGAAGTTCACATCAGCTTGCTCTTCTTGAGCAACCAAAGAAGCTAAAGGAACATTATTTGGATCAATGTGGGCTTTTCCATTAACAAGCATAGACATAATAATATCAATTTTATCACTCAAGGAGGAAGTTTCCTCAATAGAATTTACCTTCCTACCTTGTGGAGCTCTCTCAGTATGCCATTCAGAATAATTAACAATCATATTGTCCAGAAGTTTTGTTGCAGGACCCAAAGTAATGGTCATAAAGGTACCTCAGCAGCAGAATCCAATAGGTTCCTTGAAGAGTAGTTCAACCCTGCATAAAAAGTTTGGATGATCATGCAAGCAGTCAGTCCATGAGTAGGACAATTCTTAACCAAAGATTTCATTGTTTCCCAAGCTTGAGCAACATGTTCATTATCAGATTGTTTAAACTACATTATTTCACTTATCATAGATATAATCTTAGCAGGAGGATAATATTTTCCAATGAAAGCATCTTTGCATTTAGTCCAAGAATCAATACTATTCCTAGTTAAGGAATTCAACCATTCTTTAGCTTTTCCTCTCAAAGAGAAAGGAAAAAATTTCAGCTTGATAATATCACCATCTACCTCCCTATGATATTGCATCTCACAAAGTTCAACAAAGTTATTTAGATGGGCAGCAGCATCTTCATTACCAATACCAAAAAATTATTCTCTCATAACAAGATTGAGTAACGCAGGTTTTATCTCAAAGAAAGTATCTTCAGGCATAGGTGGAGCAATAGGTGTGCTCATAAAATCATTGTTGTTGGTGCTAGTGAAGTCACACAACTTAGTGTTTTCAAGAGTAGTCATTTTTTGTGTTTTTTGATAAAGAAACCAAACTAGTAAAACTATTTTTTTGTGTTTTTGATAACAAAACAAGCAAACAAAACAAAAAGAAACTAAGCAAAACAAAAATAACAAAGTAAAGAGATTGGTTATGAGGGACTCCCATTGTGAAGATGTCCTTGACTCCCCGGCAACGGCGCCAGAAAAGTGCTTGATGGCTCAGAATATATCGAGCTCGTTGGGGAACCCCAAGAGGAAGGTATGATGAGCACAGCAGCAAGTTTCCCTCAGTTATGGAACCAAGGTTTAATCAAACCAGCAGGAGCAAGGAAACACCTCAAAGGTGTTGCTAGCTGAGCCTTTGGAAAGCAATACATGCATATACTAATCATCTTGTATCCATAGTTCACTAGAGGTGGCTCTCCTTAAGATAGATAACATCCTAGGTGAACAAATTACAGCGGGGAAATTGACCAACAACGAGAAAGAAATACATGCATATACTAATCATCTTGAATCCTTTGGAACTTGATTGGGAATTACAACATTATACATAGACCGCCATCCAACTGCATATATGACTAATAATCCACCTTCAGGTTATCATCCGAACCCCCTCCAGTATTACGTTGCAAGCAACAGATTATTGCTTTACGAATTGCGTGTAATGTAAACAATACGATTGTTCTATGAACAAAGGATTGTTGTTTTCTCCCTAGTAGCAACAAAACATCTAGTACCTTAAAGATTTCTATCACTTCCCCAGATTACCAGAGGCATGAACCCACTATCGAGCATAAATACTGTGGGGCCCCCGGATTAACCCTCCGAGAATCCCTGTTATGCATACAACCATGATCCCATGATCAGTTAGTCGTGGCACATAACCGACATGTATCATTACAACATCCGAGAATGTACCTGATGACCCACAAGTATAGGGGGTGTATCGCAGTATTTTCGATAATTAAGAGTGTCGAACCGAACACGAAGTAGAAGGTGCTGGCTAGTGGTATGGATCAGGAATTTTCTGCAAATACTTAGGAAATGGATTTTTAGGGGTTTTCGATAAAGTAAGTAAACAAAGTACGAGTAAATAAAAGACAGCAGGAATAAATGCAGCAAGTGGCCCAATCCTTTATGCAGCAAAGGACAAGCCGGATGTATTACTTAAGATGACCAAACGTTCTCAAGGACACATGGGAAGACTGTCAAGTGCTTTCGCTTCATATAGTTTATTAATCTTCTCTAGCTTGCTAAGTGTTGTGTGGGTGAACCTATGCTAATGTACCGCCCCATCCAAGACTAATACATACTTGTGATTATAACCCTCGCAAACATCCATAAGTACAAGAAAGTAATTAAGGTAGAAACCTAACCACAACTTTAAACTCTAAGACCCTTATGTCCCTTGTGCAATGGTTTCCTAACGGGGGTTTAGGTTTCTGTCACTCCGGCAACCCCTACGATTAGTAGCCAAATACACAATGCATTCCCCTAGGCCCTTATAGGTGAAGTGTCATGTAGTCGACGTTCACATGACACCACTAGAAGAAGTACACCACAACTTAAATAACAATCTATTGAATCTTTCTCAACGCAACTCCACTACTAACAACAAGACTTCTCCCATGTCCTCAAGAACAAAACGAACTACTCACAAGACATCATATGGATCATGATCAGAGATGGAATAATGATGTATAACAATCTGAACATAAACAATAATTCAATGGTTCACTCAATAGCATCAAATACAAAGAGTAATCAACACCGGGAAAGTTTCCCCTATGAACTAATGCAAGATTGAACTCAATTGTTACAGCAATATGGAGATGGTGATGAGGGTGCTGCTGGTGATGATGATGGCGATGATGATGATGATGATGATCCCGATGTAGTCCATCTTGATGGTGGTGTTGATGGCGACGATCTCCCCTCTCTGGGAAGGAATTCCCCCGGCAGAAATATGTCTGCCGGAGAGATCTTTCTCTCTCGGTATTTTCTGGCCCGCGGAGGCAGCGGAATCTTTCTGTGGTCCCTCCCCGAGTCTTAGGGTTTCGTGGGGATGATATACGTCAGAGGGGAGAGGCTGGAGTGGGCCAGGGCAGCCACACCACGTCCAGGCGCGGCATATGCCTGCCCGCGCCATGGGGTGGTGTGGGCCCCCTGTGGCCCACCTCCACTCCATCTTCTGGCATCCTAAGTCTTCTAGAAAAATAGGATTTTCCGTATATTTTCCCGGATTTTCTGATCTTCGCAAATTTTGCCTCCAAAGAACACCTTTTCCATCAGAATCCTGACTGCAGCGGTCCATGCTCCAAAAGTCATCAACCATGCAAAAATAGATGAAATAACATAAGTATCACCTCTCAATACGAAATATTCCAATGAATAATAGTGAACTAAGACATAGAATAGTGATGCAAAATGGATGTATCAACTCCCCCCAAGCTTAGAATTCGCTTGTCCCCAAACGAAACTGAGCTCAATAAACATGACCTCAGGTTTATGGAGTGAAGAGTCGATAAAATAATACGGACAAGAAGCATCACATTCATCAAATACATAGATCATAATAGAAGACAACTCACTATTATATAACTTAACTTGCAAAGAGTAAAGGAAATGCAATAATGATACATAAAGTGAATCATAATTGGTTATGGCAAACTTAGCTCTTGGTTGAAGAATAGTTGATAATTTGCTGGAGTTCACAAATAGCTGGTTTTTCAATGAAAGCTTTCAAAGTAGTAAACATCAAGATAAGAAAAATGTGCAAAACAAGGAACATAAGAAACATGAGTGAATAAATCATCATATGAATGAATGAAACACATCAACTCAAAATACTTGCTGAGGTAGAAGGGAATAGGTTTACTGACTCAACTACAAAGTAAAAGAAAGGGCCCTTCGCAGAGGGAAGCAGGGATTGCAAGTCTCATAAAGAGCTCCCAAAAATTATGATACTTACTAGCTTTCAGCTCTCATTGCCCCTATCATAGGCATCTTTAGGTGATTAAGGTTAAAGTGACACAACTAAGTGGATATGCTTGACAATTTATAAGTTGAAATCTCATGCCCCTTACTTATGAGTACCGGTCCCCATGCTACTCAACTTCAGTCACGATCAAGCTCTTGTCATTGTAAATACATGCGTATCATTGAGAACCGCCAACGGGGTACCCCTTGCACATGACACATGAGCTATCCCATAATCTAAATGACAAGGCAAGCAGACAATGAGCATCTAAGCGATCTTTTTATTTGCTATTTGCATAGGTTTTTATTGATGATGCTTCATAGAATGCTCACTATAGTTATGATGCAAGTTTCCACCATGATTAGGCATGGCTTAGGCTAGCGGCCCAGGCGTTTCTCTAACACACATATAAACTCCATGATCTTACAAGTTCCACTTTTATTTCACACCGCCGGGATCCATAAGCAAAAGAACATGATATCAACTAGGTACAAGTACCAATGAAGTGTTGAAAGCGGTCCCCATGATACATGGTTCGGCTAACTTCAACTCATAAAGCGCAAGAATATACGCAACAAAGAAGGACCCAATGGTTCAAGTTTATTAAATGCAGGAAAGTAAAGTGTGCCATCAAGTTCGTGAGAGCTTTAATCACTAATTTTCACATAACAAGTTTAATTTGGGAGGTAGATAAAACAAGAATTTACTTGGAATAGCAATAATTCTACTAGGTATGTATGGTGGACACAAATGGCAAAGGTTTTGGTTTAAGGAGGTGGATGCACGAGAAGAATTCCCTCTCTGTACAGGTTTTTGGCTAGCAAGGCTGGGTAGCAAGTATAAGAGTTGAAGGAAACAAACAATCATACAAGTGATAAAGACAAACATGCAATCTTCCTTGGAAGCACAAAAGATCTTAACTAGAGAATACTAAACTTATGAGCAAACCAAGAAAGAAAGATGATGAAATTATTTTCCTCTAGAGTACTTCTATCTTTTCTTTTTCTTTTCAACTCTCAAAAATAGTGTGCTACTGACCGAGCCAGGTTTGCCAAAACCAACTAAATTAACTCAATGATCCCAAAGTGATACCAATACTAACAACAAGATCAATCATATAACCACAAATTGAAAACTAACATAAGGTATGCAAAAGTGTGAATGATAGAACTTCTCATTAATATTCCATAACGGAAACTCACACTAAGGGATACAAATCTAACGAGAGAGGGGATACTTCCATAATGCAAACCATACTACATAATAACTCCTCTATTAATGATATGACTCTACTAATAAGGTAAAAAGATAGAAGATAGTGATATGATACCGCGGCACTCCCCCAAGCTTGGAACAAACCAAGGGGATGCCAAACCTGATGACGAATTACTCCTTAGGTGGCGGTGGTATCCTCTTGATGAGCTCTTTGATCAATTTCCCAAAGTCCTCAATCTCGAAGGTGAGAGTATGAATCAACTCCGAGTTGTTCTCAATAGGGCCCATAATCATTTCAGTTTGTGGATTCCATCTCTTGCTATTCTTTACTCACTCTTCCTCCTTGAAGTCTTCTTTTCCTACATGGCTAGAATGAGGCAAATCCCAATTGGAGGGTAATTTCCCCTTGGGCATATTCTGGTATTGATGCTCATGGATAAGGGTATGGAAAGGATTCTTGGTGCGTGGAGGAAGTGACCAGGGATCTGAACGGTGATAAGGAGGCTTCCCTCCAATGGCTGGATTTGCCACCACTCCAATGCTTGCAATGGTAGTGCCGGTGTGCGGGTGTTGGCCTTGCTCCTCCTCACCTTCACTCTTGATCTCCTTCTCCTTCCCGGGGTCTTGGAGGTCTTCCTCCATAGGCTCCTTCCCTTTATCCTTGGCGGACACCATTGTGCTTCTAAACCTTCAAAGAGTATGTTCTGGCAGAAACAGATCAAAACAAAATAATGACAGAAACACGATATACGGACCTCGGGGGATCCGAGGGGTTATATATTACGAAGTTTCATATCAAAAGGAAGGTACTCGGAGAAAACGAGTCGGAGGCAGAGTCCAGAGTGGCCACACCACCTGGTGGCGCGGCTAGGGGTGGACCCATGCCACAGGGTGGTGTGAGCCACCCTAGCTCCGTTTCCGTCCCTTTTTCGCTTCATAGCTTTCCTTATTGACTAAAAACTGCAAAAATATAGTTGGATAGTATTTTCGTGGAACTTTTCTTACCAGAACCATTACCTATTTGAACATGGACTCTGCAGGTCTCTGAATTTGGTAATTAGTGGATTCTTCTGGAGTCACCACTTGAATCATCAATATCTTCATCTTCATACACTTATTATTGGAGTCATAAAACCTTTCTCTTCCTTATTACACCATTATCTCCACTTCCTGGAAATTTCTTTCACACAAAACTTCACACAGTTCTCATTAGCAACATTAGTAATAGTGAAGTGATAAAACCTTTTGAGTCCAACTTCAACTGAAAACCATCAAAACATAAGCTACTGTAGCATCTCCTTCCAAAGACCCAAAAAGAATTCGAAAAGGAAATTGAATAAAGAAGCAAATGCAAGAGTGGCAAAATCTGTCAAAACAGACTAACAGGTAAAGATTATTTTTTTCGAAAATCTTCTGTTGCTCAAATCAAAAAGTGTAAAACTAATGGAAGTTAAATAACAACCTGGGGCAGAAGCACAAAAAATTACAGCTCAAACCTATATACAGAGATCTCTCACGAATGTTTACGGTGAAGCAGAAAAATCTTTTTCGGGACAGCAACTTCCCCAAATCTTACTTCTCTCTCATTAGAAGTTGATCTTGACACAAAAACCAAACAAAACGGATAAGGAGAAGTTATTACCAAAGTAATAACTTCCAACACTCAAATAAACAAAAACAAACTAAAATCAAAAACAAATTGGGTTGTCTCCCATAAAGCTCTTTCTTTATAGCCATTAAGATGGGCATGATAATTTTGAAGAAGCTCTCATAGGGATATGAATTGAAGTGAAAGAGAGCATTAAGAAGCAAAAACACACACATTTAAGTCAAACCCACTTCCTATGCAAGGGAATTTTGTAAACAAACAAGTTGTTGAAGCCAAAGGCTACTTGCATAAGAAGGCAAAATAAGTGCAACATAAAAACTTTCAGCATAAAACGAGGAAACTTGATATTTATTGAGATGCATAAGAACACTTTTCCCTCTTTCATAGTAACTTTCAGTAGCATGCATAAACTTAACAATATAGCTATCACAAGTACCATCATAGCGCTGATCACTTATTCTAACAGAAAACACAGGAATACTAGCTCTCATAACACTACTATGTGAAACAATATTAGAGGTATCCTTACAAAGGATAGTGTGTCCCTGTTTTTCATATTTAGCAACAAAGTCTTTCACATTTGCTAAAAAAGGTTCATCAACCATTTGTTTATCAGGTTCAACAGCTTTATTCATACTTTCATCTACCATACTAGCCATCATAGAATGTTCCTTTACCTTAACTGGGAAAGGCATTTTCTTAATATAAGGTTCAGGTAAAACATGATTAGCAGTATAAACTTTAGTATTTCTTGCAGGAACACCCTTAGCAATATCTTTATAAGGTTCATGATACTTATTCCACTTCTTTTTAGGCACTTCAATGTAGGAAGCAAAAGTCTTAAAATAAGAAGCAATAGCTTGAGAGTCTAGACCATAAGCATTTTTAATATTTTGAAAGTCATCAGTTCCCATAAAAGATTCAATGCATTCATAGTCATAATTTATACCTGACTTTCTACCTTTGTCATTCTCCCAAGCTTCAGCATTGTCTTGAATACGATCTAGAAGGTCCTATTTAACTTCTTCTTCCATGCGAGTGAATTATCCAGCACAAGAAGCATCCAATAAGTCCTTGTCATGTAGAGGGAGCCTTGAATAAAAGTTATTGATAATAATATTGTTGGAGAGCTCATGAATGGCACATTTGAGAATTAGTAACTTCAATCTCCCCCAAGCTTGAGCTGTACTCTCTCCATCAAGAGACCAAAAGTTGTATATTTGATTCCGATCTTTATGAATCTCACTAGGAGGATAAAACTTTGAATAAAAAAGAGGCACTATTTCCTCCCATTCCAGAGCTTGACCATTCTTCAGCAGCTTATACCATTCCTCAGCTCTTCCTTTTAGTGATAATGAGAATAACTTCTTCTTAACTTGATCTGTAGTAATACCTGCACACTTGAACAACCCGCATAATTCGTGTATAAAGAGTAAATGATCACCGGGATGGACAGTTCCATCCCCAACATAGTAGTTATCCATAACACGATCAATAATTCTTGTAGGTATTTTGAAAACATCTTTCTCAGTAGGTGGTGGCTTATCTACTACCTTAGCAGTGGTATTAGCATTACCAAATAAGAAACTTAGAGAATTATCCATAACGAAAATAAAGTAACTAGCAGAAGTAAACAATACTCACAGTAGAAGTTGCCTTTACCAGTTCCACTCTCCAATAGCGCTTCACTCCCCGGCAACGACGCTAGAAAATAGTCTTGATGACCCACAAGTATAGGGGGTGTATCGCAGTATTTTCGATAAGTAAGAGTGTCCAACCCAACGAGGAGCAGAAGGTGCTGGCTAGTGGTATGGATCAGGAATTCTCTGTAAATACTTAGCAAACGGATTTTTAGGGGTTTTCGATAAAGCAAGTAAACAAAGTACGAGTAAATAAAAGACACTAGGAATAAATGCAGCAAGTGGCCCAATCCTTTATGCAGCAAAGGACAAGCCGGATGTATTACTTAAGATGACCAAACATTCTCGAGGACACATGGGAAGACTGTCAAGTGCTTTCGCTTCATATAGTTGATTAATCTTGTCTAGCTTGCTAAGTGTTGTGTGGGTGAACCTGTGCTAATGCACCGCCCATCCAAGGCTAATACATACTTGTGATTATACCCCTTGGAAACATCCGTAAGTACAAGAAAGTAATTAAGGTAGAAACCTAACCACAGCTTTAAACTCTAAGACTCTTACGTCCCTTGTGCAATGGTTTCCTAACGGGGGTTCAGGTTTTTGTTACTCCAGCAACCCCTACGATTAGTAGCCAAATACACAATGCATTCCCCTAGGACCTTATAGGTGAAGTGTCATGTAGTCGACATTCACATGACACCACTAGAAGAAGTACACAACAACTTAAATAACAATCTATTGAATCTTTCTCAACGCAACTCCACTACTAACAACAAGACTTCTCCAATGTCCTCGAGAACAAAACGAACTACTCACAAGACATCGTATGGATCATGATCAGAGATGGAATAATGATGTATAACAATCTGAACATAAACAATAATTCAATGGTTCACTCAATAGCATCAAGTACAAAGAGTAATCAACATCGAGAAAGTTTCCCCTATGAACTAATGCAAGATTCAACTCAATTGTTACAGCAATATGGAGATGGTGATGGTGATGATGATGATCCCGATGAAGTCCAGCTTGATGGTGGTGTTGATGGCGATGATCTCCCCTCTCCGGGAAGTAATTCCCCCGGCAGAAATCCGTCTGCCGGAGAGATCTTTCTCTCTCGGTGTTTTTTGCCTCGCAGAGGCAGCGGAATCTTTCTGTGGTCCCTCCCGGAGTCTTAGGGTTTCGTGGGGATGATATACGCTAGAGGGGAGAGGCTGTAGTGGGCCAGGGCGGCCACACCACCTCCAGGCGCGGCCTAGGCCTGCCCGCGCCATGGGGTGGTGTGGGCCCCCTGTGGCCCACCTCCATTCCATCTTCTGGCATCCTTAGTCTTCTGGAAAAATAGGATTTTCCGTATATTTTCCTGGATTTTCTGATCTTCGTGAATTTTGCCTCCAAACAGCACCTTTTCCATCAGAATCTTGACTGCAGCGGTCCATGCTCCAAAAGTCATCAACCATGCAAAAATAGATGAAATAACATAAGTATCACCTCTCCATACGAAATATACCAATGAATAATAGTGAATTAAGACATAGAATAGTGATGCAAAATGGACGTATCAATACCGAATGACAAGACTTACATAAATGCCGTTATGTCTACTTCAGTAATCAGTAGCGGACTTCATCAAGCGCAGAGCCCGAGCCATGCCTTAACCTACAGGCAACTGACTGGGAGAATGTCCTAGCTCGCATAATCGCCATCACCACCTTCTTCTTGGAATCTGACCAAGTTAATATCCAGGGACAATGCCAGTGAGTACTTTGAATGTACTCGCAAACCACCTTAATACTGTAATAATAACAAGAGGCTATGCAGTATGGATGTGGTAGTAGGAGGGCTCCAAGAGGGGTTCTTTTCTCAAATAGTTTCTCTTGTAGATATAGCATCTACGAATCTTTATTGAAAACTTTTGTAAAATGTTTTGGACACCTTTTTGAAAAGTTTTGAAAACATTAGGACTGGGTCACCCATTTGTTTCCCCTTTTTTGTCATCCCATGACCAAACTCCTTCCATACGTCTCTGACCATCCCATGGTCAAAGCAGGTATCCTTCCTGACCATCCCATGGTCAAAACATTTTCAAAGCCTTTGCTTTTCCGAAATCCTTTTTGAAAACAAAACCAGCACCGCTCTATAGAAGTTTATCCAACCTGTCCTTATCCGCGGACACGGCTATTCGAATAGATTTATACTCTACAGAGGTTGTACTCTTTACCCACACCATCCGGGTACATGTGGCGCCCCGCTAAATCACTACTAGAAAATCGCGGTGTTTTTGTGCATTGCATCATCATGACCGCATGCTCATGTCATCATGCCACATTGCATTTGAGCATCGTCATCATCATGCATGTTTTGTTTCAAAAATATTTTCGAACGCCTAGTTTTGTCTTCTAAATTTCCCGTCTTTATTCAAATACAAAACCTGGATCTCCGGAATATTTTATTTCTTCTTCAAACGGATTTCAAACGCCCCGTTTTAAACAAATAAAACATTTGTATCATTTTTAGGGGGCAGCCGAACCGGGCCGATCCGACCCAGCCGGCCACCCCCGATAAACAAAACCGGCCTAAACCCTAACCTACCCTAGACCCACCCCACACACACACCCCACCAACCACCAACACCCAACCCAGCCGCCGCCAGGCAGTGACACAGGCACGCACCCAGCCAAACTCCACCCCTCCACCTCACCCCATCCAATCCCAGTCCACCACCTCACCTCCTGGTCCCACCTCCTCTCCCACACACACACACGCACACACACACCACGCACCCCATCTCCCGCCCAGGCTCCCACCTGCACGACGCCCAAACCTCCTGGCTCCACCCAGGGCCCATGCTTCCCCCACCTGCCACCGACCGCGCCCCGCATGCGGAGACCCCCTGCGCACGCACCCCCGCGCCGCTCATCTCTCCCTGCACCCCGCTCCTCTCGCCACCAACCCAATCCCCACCTTCCTCGTCGTCGCCCTCTCCCTCCCCTTCCTCTCCACGCTCGCCTTCCTCCTCTAGTGCCTCGGCCGCCACGAGGTAGCCCCCTCCCGCCACCGGCGAGAGGCCCCCTCCCCGCTTCGTCACTGCCCCTTGCTCGACCCCGCCGCCAGAGAGCCGCCTCCGGATACCCCATGGCCCCTCCTTCAATCTCGCCTCCCCTGCATCGTCACCTATCCCGCCTCCTCCCAACGGTCTCCACCTCGACGACCACGTCCGCCCGCCTCCTCGGAATCGGCCGGCGCTCTACGGCTCCTGCAGGCTCCGCCGCGGCACCGCCCTAGCGAGCATGTTGTCGTCCCCATCGCCCCCGCCCTCTGCCGCATGCCTCTCCGTCCCACCTCTGCAAGGTCTCCCGAGCGCCGCCCTCCTCCATCCCGCATCCTCGGCTCGGCTGCCTCGCTCCGGTCGCCGTCGCCTCCGGCCCCGAGCCCCGAGCCGCCGCCGCAGCGCTCCTCCGACCCCGCCTGGGCCCGCCGTCGCCGCTCTTCCCGAGCTCTCCGTGGAGTCTCCTTGGTTCAGTTGTTGCCTCTGTCTGTCGTCTGCGTCGCCCTGGACCACCTCGCCATTGTACCTTGAACCGCCGCCGGCAGCAGCGCCCGTTGCCGCCGTCTTGTTCCGCACCTGCAGGTCGCACCGCTGCAGTGCCTCGAGCTTGTGGGTGTGCCCGTGTTTTTGATATCCGCAGCAACCACTCTTCGCTCAAGCATGTGCACATGTGTGTAAGTGTTGTTTCTTCTGTGTCGTATCTAAGGCAGTGTCCTAGCCCATGTTCTCTGTACCCGGATGTCCGCCTCGATCCAATCGATGTATCAAGAGCCCTACACCGAGATGAGTGCATCTGAAGACCACACGTCAAACCAAGTCCGCCATCACCAATCGAAGTCAAAACCGGAGTACCCCATCATGGGAAACAAGACCGTCGATAGGGAATCGGAGGACGCCGTCCCTCAAGTTCTTCTTCCCGGGACATCAAGTTCTTCACGGAACGCCGAGATCTGCTGCATGAACCCGATGACCGCCAATATCGCCACCGGAACGACAGGCACTTCACCGCGGAACACCGAGTTCGCCGACACGGAACGCCGAGTTCTTCTTCCGACTTTGATGACCAAGACCCCGGACGACGACCTCTTCTACACGGATCCGAAGACCACCGGTACTTGATCCACTCAAGTTCGCCATCGACGACAAGGTCGACCGCTTGGAACCCAAGTTCTCCATCTTGTATCCGAACCTCGCCGATCCCCGTCGAACCCTGTCAGACCTCGGACCCCCGGAACCCAAGATCTTCCGAACCCAGATGTGTGACCCTAAGCCTCTATTTTTATAATATGACATATACCTGTCGCATCATTAAATCAATATGCTTGCATACATGTCATCTGGTGGGTTGGGTTTAATAATCGATTCACCTAAATTAAATATGGAGTGTTTATGCAGGATAACTTCGTCTCATTCCGGACTCCATTTAAATTGGTGTAGCGAACTGATACCATGTTTTGCCTTGTTAATACAATATTTAATTTGCGGGTTAGATAAGTAACTTGAACCATATAACTAATTGTCGGGACCCCGGTTCCGCTTAATTTTGCCTAATTGCACCGCATTTGTGCCATGCCATGCATCATATCATAAGCATGCCGGATCTTCTGCCGTAGAATTAAATATTGCATTCGGTGTTTCTTCTAGTGTTTGCTTCTTCGCGGATTAGGCCGATGAGTTGATGCAAGTATCGACAAGTTCTCCGGATATGATCCTTCGGCAGTGTTTCCTAGGCGAGCATTCTCCCCTTTTCTACCTATTTTCCTTTTATAGTCTTTATTTACTCTTGTTGATCTATTGCTATCCGTGTTGCGATGCTTTAGTATCCGTGTACCATTTATATTCCTTGCAGCCTCTATATTTCCTTGGACACATCCTATTGCTTGTTGTTTGATAGACAATCGACCTTGCGAGTCGTAGTTGCTTGGTCAGGTGCTGCTTTGCGACGTTGTTGTTCCACCGTTGTTGCAAGGTTGGCACATGCTTAATGGTGGAGATGATCATGACTTTAAATATAAATATTAAATTGCTGAGAATAGATATAACTAATGCAGAGGCATCGGTGGGAATAGATGTTATTTGGTTCTTCCACGCACACTTGTGTCCCGTAGGACCCCGAGTACTTGATACCTGTTCCTTGACTATCACACTATCCGCATATGGGACCATGAATCCCCTTCGCCAGAGCTTGATTCATTTCTTATTTCTTGGGGCCACAAAGTAGTTTGGGGCTTTATTACTATCATGTACTTATGCCATGCTTTACCACTTTATTTAAGATTGTGCGTCGAGCACCTGCACTATTTTGGAACATGGAATGTTTTCGCGGTATCGACAAGCCCAGGCACACTTTCGGGTTCGCAGTCGTTTACAACCATTGACACAAACCCTGGGTCCGTCTCGGAGCCGGCCAACTTCGTTGCGGGTAGCTTAGTGGGGTGGCCCCCTGAAATATTTTATGAATCCTGCGATTGCTTTGTCGTGAAAGCTCGTTGGGTTTTGAGTTGGTTTTTCCGAGGTTGATCATGTGTGTGTTGCTATTTGTGCACCTCTGCAGGGTAAATCTTTCTGAAAGCCGTGTCCGCGGTTATGGACGACTTGGAGCACAGTATCTCGATCATAGACAAGCATAACTAAAGTAGTGCTATGAATTTGACTTAATATGTGACTAGTAATCAACTTCACTACAATGGAATGGATAATAAAAGTGCCAACAACTGGTGGAACTGGTGTGTATCGAGTCATGTTATACCTGCCTAGTAAGTATCACAACTCCAATGGAATGAAATAAAAGTGCCAACAACTAGTGGGTTTGGGATGCCACATGCTAATTGTATCTGACTAGTAAGTACTGCAACTACCACTGAATGGTTAACTAAAACTGCCCACTACTTATGCTATCAGGATGACTCATGCTATCTATATCTGACTAGTAAGTGCTACAACTATAATGGAATGAATAAAACTGTCAACTGTGTGAGTTCCTCGGTTTGACTTCCTCGTTTGGTCTCGAGGGGGAATACCAGGATGGGTATGATTGGTGTTAGTATCAGGTGGTTTCGAATAGGTCTTTCTTATCCCTCTCTAATAGCCAACAGCTGAATCGAGTCTCTATAGATTGTTTAGTGCATGCTGCGCTGCCGCTTCAGTCCACCATACCTATGTAGGCGAGAGCTGCCGAATTCTAGCCTCGCCGTGTACTAGCCTCAATACTGACGCTCCTCTTTTTCCTTTGCCCTTTGTTGGTATCCCTTTTGTTTTAGCAGGTTTGAGATCGACGTCATTAGCAGGGTTACCCTTCCGGCTTGGCCTGGGCAGGGTTATGGACGCCATTGCTTATTCTTCAGGGCTCTTAGCCCCATTTGCATCTTGTCCGTAGTCGGACGCTCTATCGTTTTCAAGGTGATTTGGATCTTTGTATAGTATATCTGTATTCTTAACTCATGGAGTCATTGTTGTATATATATATATATAAGTTCTGTGGGTTCCATCATGGACTAATGTGTAACGGTATTACTTCGTTCTCCACCCGCACGCAAGTGCCTGGTGGGTGTCCTTGAATCATTTCTATGCGGGTTTGGCGGGGAGCGCTAAAACTTGGATAGGGCCGATTCGAGGGTGTTATAGTACACTACCTTGATCTTCACCGATCGTGGGTCGAGTAACCGATCAAGACTCTCCGGATGCCCACTCCAGTATAAGTGCCTACCCTATGAGTGTTAATCCCCTCAAAACCGGAACGTCGGGCGAAGACCCACCGGAGCGCTTTTTCCACTTCTCGAGTGTGCGCATTCAATGAGGGGCTCATAGTAACGCGTGGAGGCCTGCCGACCTTTCGTTCCTTCTCTAGGTCCCACCTTTATCGGAGAAGTCCCACCCTCCGGGGATCCCCGATCCCCTGTAGTAGTTGCGAGGCAGCTCATACCAGAATAGACAACCATCAAATTGAGCCCTGTCCCATACCAGAGTAATGTGGTTGCACAGGGTTAAGTTGTTATAGCTAGACTGCAAAGAACCAGGTGCGTTTTTGTAAACCTTCTTCCTCTGGTTTTCCTCCAGCATTTTATAAAACAAAACCTTTTTCTTTCTCAATATCTCTTGGGAGGTCCCACCTCACCAAAGTTTTATCATAATACATTTGGTAAAACTTTTTCCGGGGTCTTCCCATCCGCTAGTTTTTGCTTCGGCTAAAACAGGGTCTCCAAAGGGGCATGGTGGATATGCACCATCTATTCTACTAGGGACAAGTAGGTGTCACCAAGGGGGTTGTACTTAGTAGTACCAAGGTGTAATGGTTTGGAGGAGCCAAACCACTACCATATATATATGTATATGTCAACATATAGTAAAACAATGCAGTTTTTAACAAATAGAAGATAAAACATGCATAAGTAAAATAGTAGGACAAGGCGTATGAGCAAGAAGGTGGCTTGCCTATGATCACAAAAAGTCTCTGGACTTCTTCAGATGACCCAGAATACTCAATATAATAATAAGAAATCTTGTTCTTCTTGTCGTTAGACACTCACACTATCGTCGTCGTTGAGTACACGTGCAAGCAGACAATATCACAATCAATACAAGGCATACAAGCATCAAATCATACAGCAAACAAGTATGAGAATATACTACTGGACTTGGGAGGTTTTTGAGAAGTGGGATTCAATTTGTGGAATTTACAAGATTGCCACTGAGGTGGTTTCTCTTGGAAGGTAGTGGTCAAGGCTAGATACAAGTGCTTGGATTAGGGATCTGTGTTCAGTAGGTTACCAATGTGCAAAAGTGATATCCTCTGATAGGTCTTGACAAGACAAAACCATCACGAGTGGTTTCACTTGATGATCACTTTTCTAGAATTAGTTATGCTTTTTAAAGTGGATTAAACTCTAGTTTGAGGAAATAATTCACCAGAGAGGTTCTTGAGATCCAAAAATTATTTCCTTGTATGGTCTAGTAGTACTTGACGTACTGAACTACCTAGAGTTGGAACCAAGTTAAAAGAATTACCATAGTACCCCCAGGAAATTCCTAAAGATAGTTCTGTATGATTTTTCTCCTTTTTACCAGATTAAAACTATAGGAAGTATTGAGTTGGTTCAAATGGCACGTGATAGGCATGTCCAATACCTTTTTGTAGGAATTGGATTCACCCTTTTTGGTGTTGCCAAACTCCTGGAGTGATTTATTTAGTAAAACTACTCATGACAGAGGTATTTAAATCACTAAAATTCAACCAGAGCTCAATAAATGATGAACTGCTGGGGTTTGAAACATATTGATAGTATGAGGTACTGGGATTTGGAATCAGGTCAAAACCACATTTGGTTAGACCTGGGAAATTTATCTAAGACGGAAGTTGCTAGTTTTGTTATTTTTATTAAAGGCAGAATACTATTCACCTTGGTATGAGACCTCTTCTGGATGACAGGCATGTCAAATACCTTCCATTAGGTCTTTTGTTCATCTCAAATGGAGATGTCAAACTCACTGTGGAAATTATTTAGTGTACTAGATACATTCTAGAAGAATAATTACTAGTAATTAAAGAAAATTAATTTGGATATGGCGTTGCCATTGCATATTTGAGAAAACATCTGAGAATCACCAGAAAATTAGATCTAGGCATTTGGATTTGATTTACTATTTTAATTAGATTTAAACCTACCAGAAACTTATCTGGAATAAATGGATATGCTAAAGGAAAAAGGAAAAGAGTGCGATGGGCCAGATCTGTGAAACTACTGGCCGGCAGAGGAGGATTCAGCCCACGGCGGAGCAGCACGACGCACGGGAGGGGGCGGTTCGAACCTGACGAGCTGGGCCCGCTGTCAGCGAGCGAGAGCGTCGAAGCGGTATAGGTAGATCTCGGCCGTTGGATCAAGTGACGATGGACGGCGCTCAGTCGTTGTCTACGCGACAGAGGGTGGCCGGCGACGGGAACCCTAGGTGGAGCGGGGAGGAGTGGGGAGGATACCTGGGGGCTCGGGGGAGGTCGAGGAGGCGGCATGACTATGCAGTGGTCCCAAACGAGGGACGGCAGGAGGGGATCTGACGCCGGGAGGAACCTCGCGCGATGGCTGCCGAGGATGAACTCATCGGTGCTCGGCAGCAACGGTGGAGGAGAGGGTTCTGGGCAAAGATAAGAGCACCATTAGATGCAGGGGATCAAGGGGAGCTCGAGGGCTGACATGCAGAGGGAAAGGAGTGGAGGGGAAGATGCCTTGCTTGATTTGGTGAGGAGGCCGAAGCTCTCCTCTTCTCCTTCCTTCGGAGAACACAGGGCAAGGGAAGAGGGTGGGGTGCTCGGGGGAGGCAAGTAGGAGAGAGAGGGGGAAAATGAGAGTGGAGTGAGGAGCAGGGGTGTCCTCTGGCCTTAAAACCCGAGAGAGGAGGGTGCATCATGGACATGGTCTATGAGGGGAAAGGGGGAAGGGGTGAAACCAGGGGAGGGTTTTCTAGGGGCAGTGGAGGTGGGTTTCTGGTCGGGATAGAGCAAAGAGGGAGCAGGGAGCTACTGTAAGAGAGTTAAAGAAGGGAGGAAGGGGCCTTAGTCTATGTCTCCTTCATGGACAAACATAAAAGACAACAGGAGTAAGGGGCTACAGTGCCATGCTACAGTGATATGGTCGACCAGGAGAGAGGGCTGGGTTCTGTGGAGAAGTGCTTTGCAAGATTGGAGGGAAATGGAGAGTGATTTATTTGATGTTTTGATCATACTCTACTTGCCATAGATGATGTTCAACAAGAGCTTTCTCGAAACTTGATCTTGTTAAGATGAGGAGGTGGTTATGGTAGAAGGGTAGGGTTAATATACACCTCCAGGAATTATTTGAGATTTTTCTAATGATTTAAAATCCACTTAAATCCAGTTATTCAAAAACTGCAGAAGTAGTTTCTAGAGGATCATTAGATAAATTTACATTGGACTAGTGGAGTTTTTGATTGGATATGGTCCCAAATGTGAGTACACACTTAGGGGAATTCTCCCAAGATTTAGTGAGGTGGGAAAGGATTTTTAAAGGATTATTTCTTGTTTCTGCCATTTAAGAAAATGGGAAAAAAGAAATAATAAAGCTCTTCAAAAATATTTATTTTTGAAGTGGGGAGATAGGGTATGATATATAGGACTCAATTGAGCCAAAATTTGGGGAAGTGTTTTGGCAAAAACCAAACTTTCCTTTATGGAAGGAGTTTTGGAGATTTTGACTATTAAAGAGATTTATTAGATTTGGAGCCATAATAATTATGGAGAATTATTGATAAATCTAGATGATCAAGGTAGATGATGTAGACAAGGTGTAGCAAGCAATTTCAACCTTGGGATTGGAGAATCCATGTTGATTTTGGTGAAATACCCTGGATTAAGGATCTAGGGTGATGATAATTTCAAACCATCAAAACATGGTTGCATGTTGGAGTTCAGATATCCCCTTGGGAATGGGATATATGGATTCATAGACCAAGTTATGTATATTTCAGAGGTGTAGGGGTTTGAGCTTTATCCTTCTTGAGCTCACCATGACAAGCTTTTAAAGTTTGAATAAAATAAGCCTGCCAAAGCAGATTATCAACTAGCCTTCAAAACCTTGTGGGTTTAGGAAGCACAAAGATCCACTTGGAAAAAGTGAAGTAGATGTTGGTAGTCCTATATTAGTAGAACACAAACATGCAAAGAGTTGGTCCATAGAAGTTTGGGTGGTGGTGGGAGCTTCTACCAAAGTAGGCATGATGACTAGATTTCCAGGAAAAGTTATTTTCTTGCCTACCAAACCATAAAGAACAAGTGGGTAGGAGGATGATTTAACCAAGTTCAAGAGTGGTCCTTGGTAGTCCTTAGGATGTGTAACAACATGGTTCAAGTGCATTACCAAAAATGCACAAGGGTTGAGAAACAGAGGCATTCAAAAAGGTGATGTTGAAACAGTTTCTAGACTTGGGCAAATTTGGCAGATTTAGGATTTTTGACTAGGATGTTGGTGGAGATGATTTTGATGGGTTGCAAAGTACCCAAGCATCATGAATTGGATGATATTGAAGAGTAGATTGAGTAGAAGGGATCCATGCTTGCTATTGGGCTTCATTGAATTGGAAGCTTTTAGAAGGCATACCTTCGGAATTGATCTGGTTAAGGGTTTTAGATGATCATCTGGTGGCTAGGGATTTGATCCATCTTGTATTATTTCTTAGGTTTTGGTGATCTTGAAGTATCTTTATCCTAGTGGATGAGCTCCTAGGGCAGCTTATACTACTTCTAAGCAATCAAATCAAACAACAGATCAAGACAATTCATCGTACAAACAAATCAATTATTATTGGGGCTACCACCAAGCTTAGCTTGAGGTAAGGATGGGTATTTTGAAATAGGTTGGAGTTTGAACAAGGTAAGGTCCTTGGTATCTCTACCAAGAGTAGAATTCAAAAGTTTTACAAAAGGTTTTGTTAAATCTAGAGGTGAGAGTAGTAGAGGGTTCTGTCTTGAAAACATAAGGAGATTATGTTATATAGCTCTCCCTAGTTTTTATCAATAGAAACTACTAAAATAGTTTTGGTTTCCTAAACATCTTGGCTCATGTTTTTGAAATGCTAGAACATTTGAGAATATGGAAATTAAGCCAAGGTAGTTTTGGGAAGTAGCTTTTGTCAACTAGGGTTGAGGTAAGGGGTATAATATGGTATACACTCACAAGCACAAACAAACAACAAGCAGACACTGCACCAATGAACAGGAAAAGTTTTATTTCCCCTTGATTTTTGCATTTTGGACAAGTAATCAGGGTTGCAGAAATTGGGATGTTACAAATACTAACTCTTGGAGTTGCTAGCATCTACTTGGCAAGATAGCTACTAACAACGGAAAGCATGCAAGATCACAAATAACAAAGACATGATAGAATCAATAATCAATCTAAAATAGCATCTCAATATCCATCGGATCCCCGTAAACACAACATGCAGAATTACAAATAGATAATCTTGATCATGAACAGAGCTCACGAGATCTAGACATGAAATCACAAAGGACGAGAACCAGCCATCTAGCTACTACATGGATCCGTAGTCCAAGGATGAACTACTCACGCATCACACCGGAGGCTTTCATGGTGATGAAGAAGGCCTCCAGGGTTAATTCCCCTCTCCGGTAGGGTGCCGAGAAGAGCTTCAGATCCCTCCCGATCTAGGGAAGGAGATGACGACAGCTACACACTCTTTCCTAGATTTTTGATCGGGTACTTAGGGTTTTCGTCCCGAGGGCATCTTATAGGCGGAAGGAGAGGCCGAGGGCGTGCCTGGGCTGGCCACACCACCCCCTGGCGCGGGCCAAGCCTGGCTGTGCGGCCAGGTGGTGTGGCCGCCCTCTGGCCCTTCTCCGTCTCGTATTCTGGCATTTGATGACTTCCGGAAAAATAGGCACTTTGGATTTTGTCCTGTCCAATTCCGAGAATATTCATTTTCTGACTTTCCTGGAACCAAAAACAGCAGAAAACAGGCAGCAGGCACTGTGGCTCTTGTTAATAGGTTAGTCCAAGAAATCATATGAAAAGTACTCCAAAGTGTGGACAAAACACAATAACATGGATAAAACCAAGCATGGAACATCAAAAATTATAGATACATTTGCAATGTATCATCACTGCATGTTTGTTCTTTTCATAAAGCACATATGGATCCACGAGAGTTATTGCATGTCTATTCTTTTCATAAAACACATATGGATCCACCAGAGACATTGCATGTCTGTTCTTTTCATAAACCACATGAATCCACCAGAGTCATTGCTTGTGTGTTCTTTTCATAAACCACATATGGTTGCACCAGTGTCGTTGCATGTGTGTTCTTTTCATGAACCACATGGATCCACTAGTGTCATTGCATGTGTGTTCGTTTCATAAACCACAACTAGAGTCATTAAAAGTGTGTTCTTTTCACAAACCACATATGGATCCACCAGTATCATTGAATGTGGGTTCTTTTCACAAACCACATATGGATCCACCAGTGTCATTGCATGTGTGCCCTTTTCATGAACTAGAAATAGAGTCATTGCATGTGTGTCCTTTTCACAAACCACATATGGATACACTAGAGTCATTGCATGTCTATTTTTTTCATAAGCCACATGGATCCACCAGTGCCATTAAATGTGTGTTCTTTTCACAAACCACATATGGATCCACCAGTATCATTGCATGTGTGTTCTTTTCATTAACCACAACTGGAGTCATTGCATGTCTGTTCTTTTCATAAACCACATATGGATCCACGAGAGTCATTGCATGTCTATTATTTTCATAGACCATATATGGATCCACCAGAGTCATTGAGTGTATGTTCTTTTCATAAACTACATGGATCCACTAGAGTCATTGCATGCGTGTTCTTTTCATAAGCCACATATAGATCCACCAGTGTCATTGTATGTGTGTTCTTTTCACAAACCACATAAATCCACCAGTGTCATTAAATGTGTGTTATTTTCACAAACCACATATGGATCCTCCAGTGTCATTGCATGTGTGTACTTTTCATGAACCACAACTAGAGTCATTGCATGTGTGTTCTTTTGACAAACCACATATGGATCCACCAGAGTTATTGCATGTGTGTCCTTTTCATAAACCACATGGATCCACCAGTGTCATTGAATGTGTGTTCTTTTCACAAACCAAATATGGATCCACCAGTGTCATTTCATTTCTGTTCTTTTCATTAACCACATATGGATCCCCTAGTATCATTGCATGTGTGTTCTTTTCATTAACAACATCTACTGTCATTGCATGGCTGTTCTTTTCGTAAACCACATATGGATCCACCAGAGTCATTGCATGTCTGTTCTCTTCATAAAGCACAGCTAGAGTCATTAAATGTGTGTTCTTTCCATAAACCACAACTAGATTCATTAAATGTGTGTTCTTTTCACAAACCACATATGGTTCCACCAAAGTCACTGGATGTGGGTAATTTTTACAAACCACACATGGATCTACCTGTGTCATTGCATGTGTATTCTTTTCATGAACCACAACTAGAGTCATTGCATGTGTGTTCTTTTCACAAACCACATATGGATCCACCAGAGTCATTGCATGTTTCTTCTTTTCAAAATCCACATGGATCCACCAGTGTCATTGAATGTGTGTTCTTTTTTCACAAACCACATATGGATCCACCAGTGTCATTGCATGTTTGTTATTTTCATGAACCACATATGGATCCCCTAATGTCATTGCATGTGTGTTCTTTTCATGAACCACAACTAGAGTCATTGCATGTCTATTGTTTTTATAAAACACATATGGATCCACCAGATTCATTGCATGTATGTTCTTCCCATAAACCAGATGGATCCACCAGTCTCATTGAATGTGTGTTCTTTTCACAAACCACATATGGATCCACTAGTGTTATTGCATGTGTGTTCTTTTCATTAACCACATATGGATGCCCTAGTGTCATTGCATGTGTGTTCTTTTCATTAACCACAACTCGAGTCATTGCATGTCTGTTCTTTTCATAAACTACATGGATCCACCAGAGTCATTGCATGTGTATTCTTTCATAAACCACATATGGACCCACCGGTGTCATTGCATGTGCGTTCTTTTCACAAACCACATATGGATCCACAAGTGTCATTGCATGTGTTTTTTTCATAAACCACATATGGATCACCTAGTGTCATTGCATGTGTGTTCTTTTCACAAACCACATATGAATCCACTAGAGTCATTGCATGTCTGTTCTTTTCATAGACCACATGGATCCACCAGGGTCATTGCATGTGTGTTCTATTCATAAACCACATATGGATCTACCAGTGTCATTGCATGTGTGTTCTATTCAGAAACCACATGGATCCACCAGTGTCATTGAATGTGTGTTCTTTTCACAAACCACATATGGATCCACTAGTGTCATTGCATGTGTGTTCTTTTTATGAACCACAACTATAGTCATTGCATGTGGGTTCTTTTGAGAAACCACACATGGATCCACCAGATTCATTGCATGTTTGTTCTTTCCATAAACAACATGGATCCACCACTAACATTGAATGTGTGTTCTTTTCACAAACCACATATGGATCCACCATTGTCATTGCATGTGTGTTCTTTTCAGTAACCTCATATGGATCCACCAGTGTCATTGAATGTGTGTTCTTTTCACAAACCACATACTGATCCACCAGTGTCATTGCATGTGTCTTCTTTTCATTAACCACATATGGATCACCTAGTGACATTACATTTGTGTTCTTTTCATTAACCACAACTGGAGTCATTGCATGTCCGTTGCTTTCAGAAACCACATGGATCCACCAGAGTCATAGCATGTGTGTTCTTTTCATAAACCACATATGGATCCACCAGTGTCATTGCATGTGTGTTCTTTTCACAAACCACATCGATCCACCAGTGTAATTGAATGTGTGTTCTTTTCACAAACCACATATAGATCCACCAGTGTCATTGCATCTGTGTTCTTTTCATGGACCACAACTAGAGTCATTGCATGTGTGTTCTTTTCACAAAACACATATGGATCCACCAGAGTCATTGCATGTTTGTTCTTTTCGAAATCCACATGGATCCACCAGTGTCATTGAATGTGTGTTCTTTTCACAAACCACATATGGATCCACTAGTGTCATTGCATGTGTGTTCTTTTCCTGAACCACATCCGGATCCCCTAGTGTCATTGCATGTGTGTTCTTTTCATGAACCACAACTAGAGTCATTGCATGTCTATTGTTTTGATAAAACACATATGGATCCACCTGAGTCATTCCATGTATGTTCTTCTCATAAACCACATGGATCCACCAGTCTCATTGAATGTGTGTTCTTTTCACAAACCACATATGGATCCACTAGTGTTATTGCATGTGTGTTCTTTTCATTAACCACAACTAGAGTCATTGCATGTCTGTTCTTTTCATAAACTACATGGATCCACCAGAGTCATTGCATGTGTGTTCTTTCATAAACCACATATGGACCCACCAGTGGCATTGCAGGTGCGTTCTTTTCACAAACCACATATGGATCCACAAGTGTCATTGCATGTGTTTTTTCATAAACCACATATGGATCACCTAGTGTCATTCCATGTGTGTTCTTTTCACAAACCACATATGAATCCACTAGAGTCATTGCATGTCTGTTCTTTTCATAGACCATATGGATCTTCCAGTGTCATTGCATGTGTGTTCTATTCACATACCACATGGATCTACCAGTGTCATTGAATGTGTGTTCTTTTCACAAACCACATATGGATCCACTAGTGTCATTGCATGTGTGTTCTTTTTATGAACCACAACTATAGTCATTGCATGGGGGTTCTTTTCAGAAACCACACATGGATCCACCAGAGTCATTGCATGTTTGTTCTTTCCATAAACAACATGGATCCACCACTAACATTGAATGTGTGTTCTTTTCACAAACCACATATGGATCCACCATTGTCATTGCATGTGTGTTCTTTTCAGTAACCTCATATGGATCCACCAGTGTCATTGAATGTGTGTTCTTTTCACAAACCACATACTGATCCACTAGTGTCATTGCATGTGTTTTCTTTTCATTAACCACATATGGATCACCTAGTGACATTACATGTGTGTTCTTTTCATTAACCACAACTGGAGTCAATGCATGTGTGTTCTTTTCACAAACCACATATGGATCCACTAGAGTCATAGCATGTGTGTTCTTTTCATAAACCACATATGGATCCACCAGTGTCATTGCATGTGTGTTCTTTTCAAAAACCACATGGATCCACCAGTGTAATTGAATGTGTGTTCTTTACACAAACCACATATAGATCCACCAGTGTCATTGCATGTGTGTTCTTTTCACGAACCACAACTAGAGTCATTGCATGTCTGTTATTTTCACAAACAATATATGGATCCACCAGAGTCACCGCAGATGTGTTCTTTTCAGAAACCACATATGGATCCACCAGTGTCATTGAATGTCTGTTCTTATCACAAACCACATGGACCACCAGTGTCATTGAATGTGTGTTCTGTTCACAAACCACATATGGATCCACTAGTGTCATCGCATGTGTGTTCTGTTCATTAACCACAACTAGAGTCATTGCATGTGTGTTCTTTTCACAGACCACATATGGATCCACTAGAGTCATTGCATGTCTGTTCTTTTCATAAACCACATATGGATCCGCAAGATACATTGCATGACTATTCTTTTCCTAAACCACATGGATCCACTAGAGTCATTGCATGTTTGTTCTTTTCATAAACCACATATGGATCCACCAGTGTCATTGCATATCTATTCTGTTCATAATCCACATATGGATCCACCAGAGTCATTGCATGTATGTTACTTTCATAAACCACATGGATCCACTAGAGTCATTGCATGTGTGTTCTTTTCATAAACCACATATGGACACCAGTGTCATTGCATAAGTGTTCTTTTCACAAACCACATGGATCCACTAGTGTCATTGAATGTGTGTTCTTTGCACAATCCACATATGGATCCACCAGTGTCATTCCATGTGTTTTCTTTTTATGAACCAAAACTAGAGTCATTGCATGTGGGTTCTTTTCAGAAACCACATATGGATCCACTAGAGTCATTGCATGTTTGTTCTTTTCATAAACCACATGGATCCACAACTGGGATTGAATGTGTGTTCTTTTGGCAAACCACATATCGATCCACCATTGTCATTGCATGTGTGTTCTTTTCATTAACCACATATGGATCCACCAGTGTCATTGAATGTGTGTTCTTTTCACAAACCACATATGGATCCACCAGTGTCATTGCACATGTGTTCTTTTCATTAACCACATATGGATCACCTAGTGTCATTACATGTGTGTTCTTTTAATTAACCACAACTAGAGTCATTGCATGTTTGTTGTTTTCATAAACCACATGGATCCACGAGAGTCATAGCATGTGTGTTATTTTCATAAACCACATATGGATCCACCAGTGTCATTACATGCGTGTTGTTTTAACAAACCACATCGACCCACCAGTGTAATTGAATGTGTGTTCTTTTCACAAACCACATATGGATCCACAAGTGTCATTGCATGTGTGTTCTATTCATGAACCACAACTAGAGTCATTGCATGTGTGCTATTTTGACAAACCACATATGGATCCACGAGAGTCATTCCATGTCTGTTCTTTTCATAAACCACAGCTAGAGTCATTAAATGTGTGTTCTTTTCATAAACCACAACTAGAGTCATTAAATATGTGTTCTTTTCACAAACCACATATAGATCCACAAGTGTCATTGAATGTGGGTTTTTTCACAAACACATACGGATCCACCTGTGTCACTTTGTGTTCTTTTCACGAACTACAACTAGAGTCATTGCATGTGTGTTATTTTCACAAACCACATATGGGTCCACAAGAGTCATTGCATGTCTATTATTTTCATAAACCACACGGATCCACCAGTGTCATTGAATGTGTGTTTATTTCAAAAACTACATATGGATCCACCAGTGTCATTGCATGTCTGTTCTTTTCATTAACCACATATGGATCCCCTAGTGTCATTGCATGTGTGTTCCTTTAATCAACCACAACTTGAGTCATTGCATGGCTGTAGTTTTCATAAACCACATACGGATCCACGAGAGTCGTTGCATGTCTATTCTTTACATAAACTACAGCTAGAGTCATTAAATGTGATTTCTTTTCATAAACCACCACCCCACCACTAGAGTAATGAAATATGTGTTCTTTTCACAAACCACATATAGATCCACCAGTGTCATTGAATGTGGGTTCTTTCCACAAACCACATATGTATCCACCTGGGTCATTGCATGTGTGTTCTTTTCATGAACTACAACTAGAGTCATTGCATGTGTGTTATTTTTCACAAACCACATATGGGTCCACTAGAGTCATTGCATAACTGCTCTTTTCATAAACCACATGGATCCGCTAGTGTCATTGAATGTGTGTTCTTTTCACAAACTACATATGGATCCACTAGAGTAATTGCATGTGTGTTCTTTTCATAAACCACATATGGATCCCTCAGTGTCATTGCACGTGTATTCTTTTCACAAACCACATATGGATCCACCACTGTCATTGCATGTGTGTTGTTTTCATGAACCACATATGGATCCCCTAGTGTCATTGCATGTGTGTTCTTTTCATGAACCACAACTAGAGTCATTGGATGTGTGTTCTTTTATTAAACCACATGGATCGACCAGACTCATTGCATGTGTGTTCTATTCATAAACCACAAATGGATCCACCAGTGTCCTTGCATGTGTGTTCTTTTCATTACAAATATGGATCCCCTAGTGGCATTGCATGTGTGTTCTTTTCATAAACCACATATGGATCCACCAGAGTCATTGCATGTCTATTCTTTTCATAAACCACATGGATCCACCAGACTCATTGCATGTGTGTTCTTTTCATAAACCACATATGGATCAACCAGTGAAATTGCATGCTTGTTCTTTTCACAAACCACATGGATCCACCTGTGTCATTAAATGTGTGTTCTTTTCACAAACCACATATGGATCCACCAGTGTCATTTCATGTGTCTTCTTTTCATGAACCACAACTTGAGTCATTGCATGTGTGTTCTTTTCACAAACCATATATGGATCCACCAGAGTCATTGCATGTGTGTTCTTTTCATAAACCACATATGGATCCACCAATGTCATTGCATGTGTGTTCTTTTCATTAACCACATATGGATCCCCTAGTGTCATTGCATGTGTTTTATTTTCATGAACCACAACAAGAGTCATTGCATGGCTGTTGTTTTCATAAACCACATACGGATCCACGAGAGTCATTGAATGTCTATTCTTTTCATAAACTATAGCTAGAGTCATTAAATGTGATTTATTTTCATAAACCACCACTAGAGTCATTAAATGTGTGTTCTTTTCACAAACCACATATAGATCCACCAGTTTCATTGAATGTGGGTTCTTTTCAGAAACCACATATGGATCCACCTATGTTATTGCATGTGTGTTCTTTTCATGAACTACAACTAGAGTCATTGCATGTGTGTTATTTTCACAAACCACATATGGGTCCACCAGAGTCATTGCATGACTGTTCTTTTCATAAACCACATGGATCCGCTAGTGTCATTGAATGTGTGTTCTTTTCACAAACTACATATGGATCCACTAGAGTAATTGCATGTGTGTTCTTTTCATAAACCACATATGGATTCACCAGAGTCATTGCATGGCTGTTCTTTTCATAAACCACATGGATCCACCAGAGTCATTGCATGTGTGTTATTTTCATAAACCAAATATGGATCCCCTAGTGGCATTGCATGTGTGTTCTTTTCATAAACCACATATGGATCCACCAGAGTCATTGCATGTCTATTCTTTTCATAAACCACATGGATCCACCAGACTCATTGCATGTGTGTTCTTTTCATAAACCACATATGGATCAACCAGTGTCATTGCATGCTTATTCTTTTCATAAACCACATGGATCCACCAGACTCATTGCATGTGTGTTCTTTTCAAAACCACATATGGATCCACCAGTATCATTTCATGTGTCTTCTTTTCATGAACCACAACTTGAGTCATTGCACGTGTGTTCTTTTCACAAACCAGATATGGATCCACTAGAGTCATTGCATGTGTGTTCTTTTCATAAACCACATATGGATCCACTAGAGTCATTGCATGTCTGTTCTTTTCATAAACCACATATGGATCCGCAAGATACATTGCATGACTATTCTTTTCCTAAACCACATGGATCCACTAGAGTCATTGCATGTTTGTTCTTTTCATAAACCACATATGGATCCACCAGTGTCATTGCATATCTATTCTGTTCATAATCCACATATGGATCCACCAGAGTCATTGCATGTATGTTACTTTCATAAACCACATGGATCCACTAGAGTCATTGCATGTGTGTTCTTTTCATAAACCACATATGGACACCAGTGTCATTGCATAAGTGTTCTTTTCACAAACCACATGGATCCACTAGTGTCATTGAATGTGTGTTCTTTGCACAATCCACATATGGATCCACCAGTGTCATTCCATGTGTTTTCTTTTTATGAACCAAAACTAGAGTCATTGCATGTGGGTTCTTTCAGAAACCACATATGGATCCACTAGAGTCATTGCATGTTTGTTCTTTTCATAAACCACATGGATCCACAACTGGGATTGAATGTGTGTTCTTTTGGCAAACCACATATCGATCCACCATTGTCATTGCATGTGTGTTCTTTTCATTAACCACATATGGATCCACCAGTGTCATTGAATGTGTGTTCTTTTCACAAACCACATATGGATCCACAAGTGTCATTGCATATGTGTTCTTTTCATTAACCACATATGGATCACCTAGTGTCATTACATGTGTGTTCTTTTAATTAACCACAACTAGAGTCATTGCATGTTTGTTGTTTTGATAAACCACATGGATCCACGAGAGTCATAGCATGTGTGTTATTTTCATAAACCACATATGGATCCACCAGTGTCATTACATGCGTGTTGTTTTAACAAACCACATCGACCCACCAGTGTAATTGAATGTGTGTTCTTTTCACAACACATATGGATCCACTAGGTTTTCATGGATCCACGAGTAGTCATTGCATGTGTGT
>CAJUXJ010000538.1:0-22872 GCA_910589775.1 Avena eriantha | reverse complement strand
TTTTTGATTTGAGCAATAGAAGGTCTTCGAAAAAATTCATCTTTACCTGCTGGTCTGTTTTGACAGATTTCTGCCATTTTCTGCATTTGCTTCTTGTTGGTCCTTCTTGAGTTCTTTTGGGGA
The DNA here is from genome assembly GCA_910589775.1 of Avena eriantha. NCBI lineage: Eukaryota > Viridiplantae > Streptophyta > Magnoliopsida > Poales > Poaceae > Avena > Avena eriantha. The sequence goes on along the minus strand of CAJUXJ010000538.1, from coordinate 22,749 downwards.
ATTGAGCTTTTGAGAGAAGTGCTACAGTATCTAGTGTTCTATGGAAGTTTATTTGGTGTTAGAACTGAACCTTAAGACTTATTTATCTTAAGTGCACTAATGTTGCTAATGAGATTGTGTGAAGTTTTGTATGAAGGAAAATTTCAGGTGTATGGAAGGAATGAGTAATGAGATGAAGGATGGACTAAATCTCAAGCTTGGCGATGCCACACGTGTCACCCCCAAGAAATATCCAAGAAGTACAAGCGTCAAACTTGGGGTTCCGAAGGCATCCCCTTCTTCATCAATAAAAATCCAGGTTTCTTCCAAACACTTCATTTTATTGTTTCATGACAGTTGTGTTTTTCTTGGAGCGTCTTCTTTTTTGTTTTCATTTTGGCTTTTCGTTTGCTTTTGTTTGCTTAGTTTTCTGAATAAATTGGTTGGACCCCTCTTTCATACATTGGTTTGCAAATAGTTGGTTTGGTTTAGAAAAGAGTAGGAAGTTCATGCTTATGTGGTAAAGAGCTTGTTTTTGACTGTGGCCTATTCTTTGTCATGCCATGCTTGATATGTTTTGCCATTATGCTTAGTATCTTTGTTGTAGCATGACTTGTGATACATCCATTTTGCATCACTATTCTATGTCTTAATTCACTATTATTCATTGATATATTTCGTATTGAGAGGTGATTTATGTTATTTCATCTATTTTTGCATGGTTGATGACTTTTGGAGCATGGACCGCTGCAGTCAGGATTCTGCTGGAAAAGGTGCTGTTTGGAGGAAAAATTCGCGAAGATCAAAAAATCCGGGAAAATATAGGGAAAATCCTATTTTTCCAGAAGACTAAGGATGCCCGAAGATGGAGTGGAGGTGGGCCATAGGGGGCCCACACCACCCAATAGCGCAGGCAGGCCTAAGCCGCGCCTGGAGGTGGTGGCCACCCTGGCCCACTCCAGCTTCTCCCCTCTGGCGTATATCATCGCCACGAAACCCTCAGACTCGGGGAGCGACCACAGAAGATTCCGCCGCCTCTGCGGGGCGAAAACACCGAGAGAGAAAGATCTCTCCGGCAGGCAGAATTCTGCTGGGGAATTCCTTCCCAGAGAGGGGATATCGTCGCCATCAACACCACCATCAAGCTGGACTTCATCGGGATCATCATCACCATCATCACCACCAATCACCATCAGCACCCTCATCACCATCTCCATATTTCTGTAACAATTGGTTGAATCTTGCTATAGTTCATAGGGGAATCTTTCTCGGTGTTGATTACTCTTGTAGTTGATGCTATTGAGTGAACATTGAATTATTGTTTATGTTCAGATTGTTATACATCATTATTCCATCTCTGATCATGATCCATATGATGTCTTGTGAGTAGTTCGTTTTGGTCTTGAGCACATGGGAGAAGTCTTGTTGTTCGTAGTGGAGTTGTGTTGAGAAAGATTCAATAGATTGTTATTTAAGTTGTGGTGTACTTCTTCTAGTGGTGTCATGTGAACATCGACTACATGACACTTCACCTATATGGGCCTAGGGGAATGCATTGTGTATTTGGCTACTAATCGTAGGGGTTGCCGGAGTGACAGAAACCTGAACCCCCGTGAGGAAACCATTGCACAAGGGAGTAAGGGTCTTAGAGTTTAAAGTTGTGGTTAGGTTTTACCTTAATTACTTTCTTGTACTTACAGATGTTTGCAAGGGGTATAATCACAAGTAGTATTAGTCTTGGATGGGGCGGTACATTAGCACAGGTTCACCCACACAACACTTAGCAAGCTAAAGAAGATTAATCGACTATATGAAGCGAAAGCACTTGACAGTCTTCCCATGTGTCCTCGAGAACGTTGGTCATCTATAGAATACAACCGACTTGTCCTTTGCTGCATAAAGGATTGGGCCACTTGCTGCATTCATTCTTACTATCTTTTATTTACTCGTACTTTGTTTACTTGCTTTATCGAAAACCCCTAAAAATACATTTGCTAATTATTTGCAGAGAATTCCTGATCATACCACTAGCCAGCACCTTCTGCTCCTCGTTGGGTTCGACACTCTTACTTATAGAAATACTGCGATACACCCCCTATACTTGTGGGTCATCAAGATATTTTTTGGCGCCGTTGCCGGGGAGTGAAGCGCTATTGGAGAGTGGAACTGGTAAAGGAAACTTCTACTGTGAGTATGTTTACTTCTGCTAGTCGCTTTATTTTTGTTATGGATAATTCGCTGAGTTTCTTATTTGGTAATGCTACTACCACTGCTAAGGTGGTAGATAAGCCACCACCTGCTGAGAAAGATGTTTTCAAAATACCTACAAGAATTATTGATCGTGTTATGGATAACTACTATGTTGGGGATGGAACTGTCCATCCTGGTGATCATTTACTCTTTATACACGAATTATGCGGGTTGTTCAAGTGTGCAGGTATTACTACAGATCAAGTTAAGAAGAAGTTATTCTCATTATCACTGAAAGGAAGAGCTGAGGAATGGTATAAGCTGCTGAAGAATGGTCAAGCTCTGGAATGGAGGAAATAGTGCCTCTCTTTATTCAAAGTTTTATCCTCCTATTGAGATTCATAAAGATCGGAATCACATATACAACTTTTGGCCTCTTGATGGAGAGAGTACAGCTCAAGATTGAAGTTACTAATGCTCAAATGTCCCATTCATGAGCTCCCAACAATATTATTATCAACAACTTTTATGCAAGGCTCCTCTACATGAAAGGTTTTATTGGATGCTTCTTGTGCTGGATCATTCACTCGTATGGAAGAAGAAGCTAAATGGGACCTTCTAGATCGTATTCAAGACAATGCTGAAGCTTGGGAGAATGACAAAGGTAGAAGTCAGGTATAAATTATGATTAGGAATGCATTGAATCTTTTATGGGAACTGATGACTTTCAAAAATTAATAATATTTTTGGTCTTGATTTGCAAGTTATTACGAATTTTTTAGATCTTTTGCTTCCTATATCGAAATTCCAAAAAGGGATGGAACAAATACCATGCACCTTACAAAGATATTATTGACTATGCTCCTATTGGAAGTGCTGAGTATTGCATTATTGATCCCATCTTACCCGAACCTTATATCGAGAAGATTCCCTCCCCGAAAGGTAAAGGACCATCCTATGATAACTAATGTAATCACCAAAAGTGAAAAAAGAACTATAAAACCTGATGAACAAATAAACATTGAACCTGTGGTAGAAATTGTGAAAGACCGTGTCACTAAAAGCGTAGAATGGGCACATATTATTTTGTGAGGATGCTTCTAATATTGTTTCACATCCCAATGGAACTAAAAAGGCTAGTGTTCCTGTGCTTTCTGTTAGAATTGGTGATCATTGTATTATGGTTTATGTGATATTGGTGCAAGTTCTAGTGCTATTCCTTATGAGCTTTACAGAAAAATTATGCATGAAATCAGTCCTTTCGAGTTGGAAGAGATTGATGTGGTTATTCACCTTGCTAATAGAGAGACCATCTCTCCAATGGTATTGTACGAGACGTGGAAGTTCTTTGTGGTAAGATTAAGTACCTGCTGATTTTCTAGTACTTGGTTCGGCTGCTAGTAAAACCTACCCTATCATTTTTGATAGACCTTTCTTAAGTACTTGTGGAGCTATTATTGATTGCAAGAGGGAGAAAATCTTGACTAAGTTCGATGGGGAATCTTATGAGTTTAATTTTTCGAAATTTGCTAAAGAACCTTGTGAAGAGGAAACCCATAATGAGGATTTTAGGGTTGAACAACTTGCTTCTATTTCTCTTGCTCCTAACAATGCTTTGCAGCAATTTATGGAAGATCATGAAAGTGAAATCTTCATGGAATAAAGGAATGAGATTGACAGGATTCTCCGTGATGAACCTATGATGTTTAAGCACGACTTGCCTGTAGAAGACTTGGGTACCACGATGCCACCTAAAAAGGATCCTGTTTTTGATCTAAAACCTCTCCCTGATGATCTTAAATATGCTTATTCATGATAAAAAGATATATCATGTTATTGTTAGCGCTAAACTTTCAGGGAAGAAGAAGAAAGGTTATTGGAAGTTTTGAGGAAACATCGAGAAGCTATGGGCTATACTCTGGATGATTTAAAAGGGATTTTACCTACTATATGTCAGCACTCTACCAACATAGAACTAGATGCAAAGCCGGTAGTGGAGCACCAACGACGTTTGAATCCTAGGATGAAGGAAGTGGTAAGGAATGAGGTATTGAAACTCCTTGATGCTGGTATTATTTACCCTATTGCTGATAGTGAATGGGTTAGTCCTGTTCATTGTGTTCCTAAAAAGGGAGGGATTACCGTTGTCCCTAATGATAATGATGAGCTTATTCTCAAAGAACAGTGGTAGGCTATAGGATGTGCATTGATTTTAGGGAAGTCAATAAAGTTACTAAGAAAGATCACTACCCGCTTCCTTTTATTGATCAAATGTTGGAAAGGTTGTCTAAAAAGACCCATTTTTGTTTTCTTGATGGTTATTCTGGTTTCTCTGAAATTGTTGTTAAACAACAAGATCAAGAAAAAACTACTTTACTTGCCCTTATGGAACTTATGCTTATAGACGTATGCCTTTTGGTTTATGTAATGCTCCTGCTACTTCCAAAGATTCATGTCTGCTATCTTTCATGGTTTTTGTGAGGATATTGTAGAAGTGTTCATGGATGACTTTTCTGTCTATGGAACTTCTTTTGATAATTGTCTGCACAACCTTGATAAAGTTTTGCAGAGATGTGAAGAAACTAATCTTGTTCTTAATTGGGAGAAATGCCACTTCATGGTTATGAAGGGATTGTTCTTGGGCATAAAGTTTCTGAAAAGGCATAGAAGTTGATAGAGTTAAGGTTGAGGCAATTGAGAAGATGCCATGTCCAAGAGACATCAAAGGTATTCGTAGTATCCTTGGTCATGCTGGTTTCTATAGGAGGTTTATTGAAGACTTCTCTAGGATATCAAAACCCTCACTAATCTTCTTCAAAAAAATGTACCTTTTGTTTTTGATGATGATTGTAGGGAAGCTTTTGAAACTCTTAAGAAGGCTTTAACTACAGCCCCTATTGTTCAACCACCTGATTGGAGTTTACCCTTTGAAATAATGTGTGATGCTAGTGATTTTGCTGTAGGGGCTATCCTGGGGCAACGTATTGATAAAAAGCTAAACGTTATTCATTATGCTAGTAAGACTCTAGATGCTGCTCAAAGGAATTATGCCACTACTGAAAGGAATTTCTAGCTGTTGTTTTTGCCTGTGATAAGTTTAGGCCCTATATTGTGGACTCAAAAGTAACCATTCATACTAATCATGCTGCTATTAAATATTTATGATGAAGAAGGACGCTAAGCCTAGACTTATTAGATGGGTACTGCTTTTACAAGAGTTTGATCTACACATAGTAGACAGGAAGGGTGATGAAAACCCTGTAGCTGATAATTTATCTTGCTTGGAAAACATCTCTTTTGATCCTATGCCTGTTAATGATAGTTTCCCAAATGAACAGTTAGCCGCAGTAGGGGTGAGCTCGCGAGGAAGCCCTGGTATGCTGATTATGCTAATTTTATTGTCTCCAAGTATTTGCCTCCAACTTTTACAGCCCAGCATAGAAGAAAGTTCTTTTATGATTTGAGGCATTATTTTTGGGATGACCCACACTTATACAAAGAAGGAGTTGATGGTATTATGCGAAGATGTGTTCCAGAATATGAACAAAAAGAGATATTGCATAAATGTCATGGTAGCGCCTATGGAGGACATCATGCAGGAGATAGAACTGCACAAAGGTACTACAATCAGGTTTCTACTGGCCTACCCTTTTAAAGATGCAAGAAAATTTGTTATATCTTGTGATGAATGTCAGCATGTTGGTAATATTTCTAGACGCAATGAAATGCCTATGAACTACTCTCTAGTTATTGAACCTTTTGATTGTTGGGGATTCGACTTTATGGGTCCTTTCCCTCCTTCAAAGGGTTACACTCATATTCTTGTTATCGTTGATTATGTTACTAAGTGGGTAGAAGCCATTGCTACGAAAACTGCTGACAGGGAAACCTCTCTAAAAATTCTTAAGGACGTTATCTTTCCTAGGTTTGGAGTGCCTAGGTATCTCATGACTGATGGGGGTTCTCATTTCATTCATGGTGGTTTTAGGAAGACCCTTGCTAAGTATGATGTTAATCATAGAATTGCTTCAGCTTATCACCCCCAAACTAGCGGGCAAGTAGAGTTATCAAATAGAGAAATTAAATCTATCTTGCAAAAGACTGTTAATAGGTCTATGAAAAACTGGGGTAAGAAGTTGAATGATGCTTTATGGGCTTATAGAACTGCTTACAAAAATCCTATGGGAATGTCTCCTTATAAAATGGTTTATGGGATAGCTTGCCACCTACCCTTAGAATTAGAACAAAAAGCTTACTAGGAAGTGAAACAACTAAATAGAGATTGTAAGCTCGCTGGTGAGAAAAGATTATTTGACTTAAGTTCTTTAGATGAATGGAGGTGTGAAGCCTATGAGAATGCTAGGCTCTTTAAGGAAAAAGTTAAAGAGCATATATGACAAGCGAATACTTAAGAGAGAATTTCATGTTGGTGAGAAAGTACAATTGTATAGGTCTCGTCTCGTATTTTTTGTAGGTAAGCTACTATCAAAATGGGAAGGACCTTTCATCATTGAAGAAGTATACCGTTCAGGAGCAATAAAAACTTCTTCTCTAAAAGATAATACTACACAAGTAGTGAATGGACAGCGACTGAAACACTATATTGCTGGAGATTCTTACAATGAAGATGTTGATGCCTTTCAAGTTATAACTCTAGAGAAATTCATTGAGGACCAAATTTAGAGATCTGCGGAGTAGTTTTCATGTAGGTAACAGTTCTGGTAAGAAAAGTTCCGCGAAAATACAATACAACTATATTTTTGCAGTTTTCAGTCGATAAGGAAAGTTTCAAAGCAAAAAAGGGACGGAACCGGAGCCGGGGTGGCCCACACCACCCCATGGCGCGGGCCCTCCCCTGGCCGTGCCACCAGGTGGTGAGGCCACCCAAGACTCCGCCTCCGACCGTTTTCCTCCAAGTACCTTCCTTTTGATATGAAACTTCGAAATATATAAACCCCCGGATCCCCCGAGGTTCGTATATCGTGTTTTCGTCGTGTTTTTGTTCCAATCTGTTTCTGCCAGGTAGAATCCCAGATTTGGAGCCACAATGTCTTCCTCTGGATAATCCAAAGGAGATTCTTTAGAAGATATCATCAACCCACACATGAGAGAATTGAAGATTAACCCCAAGGAGTTGTTGCTCGAAGGTGGGGAGGTCTGGATTAAGGAGGTTCAAGGCCCTAAAGGTGAAGGAAGTCTGGAGGACAGGATGGAAGCAAGGTCTTTAGGTACAGGAAGATGGCGGAGCGCGAAGTGGATATCATCCATAAGATTTGTTCTGAACTCATCACCGAGCACCAAAAGGAGACTTCTGAACTCAAAGACGAAGTCTTCTCACTCCGCCAAACAACCAACGAACTGCAAGCACAGTTCTATGACGTTCAAAATCAAAACTGTGAGTATGAGGCTAGATTTAAACGCATAAGTGCTGCTACAAGTTTCAGGATGTTGGAAACCATGATGTCCTTTGTTGATGGGAAGCCTTTAACCTGGAAGACGGATGAAGATGAGAAGATACCACCACCACCTAAGGAATAATTCGTCATCAGGTTTGGCATCCCCTTGGTTTGTTCCAAGCTTGGGGGAGTGCCGCGGTATCATATCACTATCTTCTATCTTTTTACCTTATTAGTAGAGCCATATCATGAATAGAGGAGTTATTATGTAGGATGGTTTGCATTATGAAAATTTCCCCTCTCTCGTTAGATATGTATCCCTTGGTGTGAGTTTTCGTTATGGAATATTAATGAGAAGTTCTATCATTCACTCTTTTGCATAGCTTATTTAGTTTTCAATTCGTGGTTATATGATTGATCTTGTTGTTAGTATTGGTATCACTCTGGGATCATTGAGTTAATTTAGTTGGTTTTGGCAAACCAGGCTCGGTCAGTAGCAACACCTTTTTGAGAGTTGAAAATAAAAAGATAGAAGTACTCTAGAGAAAATAATTTCATCATCTTTCTTTCTTGATTTGCTCATAAGTCTAGTATTCTCTAGTTAAGATCTTTTGTGCTTCCAAGGAAGATTGCATGTTTGTCTTTATCACTTGTATGTTTGTTTGTTTCCTTCAACTCTTATACTTGCTACCCAGCCTTGCTAGCCAAAACCTGTACTGAGAGGGTATTCTTCTCGTGCATTCACCTCCTTTAAACCAAAACCTTTGCCATTGTGTGCTCCCAGATTAAACTTGTTATGTGAAAATTAGTGATTAAACCTCTCACGAACTTGATGGAACACTTTACTTTCTTGCATTTAATAAACTTGAACCATTGGGTCCTTCTTTGTTGCGTATATGCTTGCGCTTTATGAGTTGAAGTTAGTCGAACCATGTATCATGGGGACCACTTTCAACACCTCATTGGTACTTGTACCTAGTTGATATCATGTTCCTTTGCTTATGGATCCCGGTGGTGTGAAATAAAAGTGGAACTTGTAAGATCATGGAGTTTATATGTGCGTTAGAGAAATGCCTGGGCCGCTAGCCTAAGCCATGCCTAATCATGGTGAAAACTTGCAGCATAACTATAGTGCGAATTCTATGAAGCATCCTCAATAAAAACCTATGCAAATAGCAAATAAAAAGATCGCTGAGATGCTCACTGTCTGCTTGCCTTGTCATTTTGATTATGGGATAACTCCTGTGTCATGTGCTAGGGGTACCCCGTTGGCGGTTCTCAATGATACGCATATATTACAATGACAAGAGCTTGCCGGTGACTGAAGTTGGGTAGCATGAGGATCGATACTCATAAGTAAGGGGCATGAGATTTCAACTTATAACTTGTCAAGCATATCCTCTTAGTTGTGTCACTTTAACCTTAATCACCTAAAGATGCCTATGATAGGGGCAATGAGATCTGAAAGCTAGTAAGTATCATAATTTTGGGAGCTCTTTATGAGACTTGCAATACCTGCTTCCCTATGCAAAGGGCCCTTTCTTTTACTTTGTAGTTGAGTCAGTAAACCTATCCCTTCTATCTCAACAAGTATTTGAGTTGATGTGTTTCATTCATTCATATGATGATTTATTCAATCATGTCCTTTGTGTTCCTCGTTTTGCACATTGCTCTTATCTTGATGTTTACTACTTTGAAAGCTATCATTGAAAAACCAGCTATTTGTGAACTCCAGCAATTATCAACTATTCTTCGACCAAGAGCTAAGTTTGCCATTACCAATTATGATTTACTCTATGTATCTTTATTGTGTTTCCTTTACTCATTGCAAGTTGAGTTATATAATAGTGAGTTGTCCTCTATTATGATATATGTATTTGATGAATGTGATGCTTTTTGTCCGTATTCTTTATCGACTCTTCACTCCATAAACCTGAGGACAAGCGAAGTCTAAGCTTGGGGGGAGTTGATACGTTTATTGAGCTCAGTTTCGCTTGGGGACAAGCGAAGTCTAAGCTTGGGGGGAGTTGATACGTCCATTTTGCATCACTATTCTATGTCATAATTCACTGTTATTCATTGATATATTCATATTGAGAGGTGATACTTATGTTATTTCATCTGTTTTTGCATGGTTGATGACTTTTGGAGCATGGACCGATGTAGTTAGGATTCTGATGGAAAAGGTGGTGTTTGGAGGCAAAATTCGCGAAGATCAGAAAATCCGGAAAAATATACGGAAAATCTGGCTGTTTGGCCGCCCCTAGAGAGGTGGTGTGGCCGCGCCTAGAGGTGGTGTGGCCGCCCCTAGCCCACCCCAGCTTCTCCCCTCTAGCGTATATCATCCCCAAGAAACCCTAAGACTCGGGGAGCGACCACAGAAAGATTCCGCCGCCTCTGCGGGGCGAAAAAAACCGAGAGAGAAAGATCTCTCCAGCAGACAGATTTCTGCTAGGGAATTCCTTCCCGGAGTGGGGAGATCGTCGCCATCAACACCACCATCAAGCTGGAGTTCATCGGGATCATCATCACCATCATCACCACCATCATCACCATCAACACTCTCATCACCACCATCATCACCATCAGCACCCTCATCACCATCTCCATATTGCTGTAACAATGGTTGAATCTTGCTATAGTTCATAGGGGAAACTTTCCCGGTATTGATTACTCTTTGTAGTTGATGCTATTGATTGAACCATTGAATTATTGTTTATGTTCATATTGTTATACATCATTGGTAGCTCAAGTTCTTCAATAAAGTCAAGGAAGTCAACATATACATCAATTGAAGTAAAGACGAAGTTCTAGATTGGCTTGTTGTTGTCTGTGCTTAAGCTTCTGATTATATAGCTTATGATACCCTCCTTACCGCAACATCAGTTGTCAAAAGCTATTTGACAAAACTATCCTGGCCCATTTTGCATATTATCAAATGTTCTGGCATTTCAAAACAGGAGCCAAGATGCTTGTTTAACCAAACTATTTTAGCAGCTCCTTTGACAAAACTATGGAGAGTTATATTCTCCTTATGTTTTCAAGGTAGAAGCTTCAACTACTCTTACCTCTATGTTTTCCAAAACCTTTTATCAAGCTTTTAAATTCTACTCTTGGTAGGGGTACCAAGGACTCTTAACTTATTCAAACTTCAATCTTTCAAAAATTCCCATCCTTACATCAAGCTAAGCTTGATGGTAACCTAGTAGTAGTTGATTTGTTTGTAAGATGAGTTGCCTTGATCTGCTGCTTGACTTGATTGCTTAGAAGTAGTATGAGCGACTCTAGGAGCTCATCATCTAGCATCTATGTAACCAAGAGTGTCAACCCTAAACAAGTTAACCAAGCTGGATCTAATCTCTATCCACTAGGTGATCCTCTAAAACACTTAACCAGATCAATCCTAAAGTGATCCATTCTAAAAGTTTCCAAGTCAATGAATACCAATATAAATCATGGATCTATCCTACTCAATCTGCACTTCAACATCATCCACTTGGTGATGCTTTGATACCTTGAAAACTCCTCAAAAACATCTCCACTCATACTCTAGTCAAAATCCTCAAAACTCCCAAATTTCACTAAGTCTAGAAACTGTTTCAACATCACTTATTTGGATACCTCTCTTTCTCAATACTTGTGCTTTTTGGAAATGCACTTGAACCATATTGTTAGATCTCTTAAGGACTACCAAGGACCACTCTAGAACTTTGATATATCACCTTTTAACCCACTTGTTCTTGATGGCTTTGCAGGCAAGAAAATAATAATTCCTGCAAGTCTTATCAACATGCCTACTTTGGAAGAAGATCACACCTACATGTTATCTTCCTTTCACCAAATCCTTGCATGACTGTGTTCTAATCATAAGAGTCTATCAATCCCTACTTTACTTGTTCCAATTGGATCCTTGTGCTTCTAAAACACACATGGTTTGGAGGCTATTTGATAATCTGATTTGGCAGGCTCATTTTATTCAAAGTTTGGAATCAATCCTTGGATATCTCAACCCTACTCAAGCTCAAACCTCTACACCATGGTGATCTGGTCTATCTATCCATCTAGCCCATGTCCAAAGGGGATCTCTGAGCTCCAAAATCCAACAAGGTTTTGTTGGTATGAAAATAACACCACCCTAGATCCTTTCTTCCCTGTTTTCTACCAAAATCAAGTTGGATTCTCAACACCTAAGGTTTAAAATGCGATATACGCCTTGTGTACATCATATACCTTGATTATAAAGATTTATCAATATTATCCATAATTATTATGGCTCAAAAACAATTAACTCCTTTCTTTTACAAAACTCTCAAAACCACCTCAATAAAAGAAGGTTTGTATTTCTCCAAAAGACTTTGCCAACTTTAGGCACATTTAAGGCCTATATATCATACCCTATCTTCCCACTTCAAAAAATATATTTTGAAAAGTTTTAATAATTCAGTTTTCCCATTTCTTAAATGGCAGAAACAAGAAAATAAATACTTTAAATTCTTTTATAGCCCAATAAATCTTGGAAAAATTCTACAAAGTATAAATCCATATATGGGGCCATCTAAAACCAAAAACCCACACTGGCCGGTTCAACTATTTCACATGAAACTATTAAAACCAATTCAGCCATAATTGAATAACTGATATTAGAATGATCTGAAATATTCATAAAATTTCCAATAAATCAGGGACATGCATTTTGAGTCTACCCATCTACAAGAACTATAAAACCCTCTTGCCAAGATCACTTTTTGAGAATTTGATCATGATCCTCAAGTATGGCAGATTTGAACTTTGAATAACTTTGAAACTAAAACTAAACTAAACTCACTCAAATCTTGTCCAGCAATCCTCCACAGCCACTAATATCACCCTGGCCCCATAGTCTTTTGCTTTGTAGATTATCCATAGCAAAAATAACAAAAACAGGACAATTCCTTTACAAAATTCCTTAATCCAATATATAACATGTTTTGAGTTGATTCCAACTCTACGTGATGTGGTACATCAGTACCTATCAAAACCTAGGATATCACTAATTATTGAGCCACTGTTAAATTTAATGACTTAACACTTCTGACTAGGGTAATTCCACTAGATCAATCATCACAGAAGCTTGGTGACTCCAAAAATAGTGATTCTAATTTGTACTGGAAGGTATTTGTAATACCTATCCATTGTCCTTTCTCTCATATAAATTGGACCTGTATAAAAAATATGGTTAAAAAGACAAGTTGACTATAGAACTGACTTTGGGAATTTCTCAATGGCATTCTAGTAATTAATTTGAAGTGATTCCAACTCTCACTGGACCAGTCCATCAAATCCTACTTAACCATCCAAGGAAATAATTTTTGGAAGTACACAACTTTTCTGGTGAATTTTTCACCTAAACTAGAGGTTATTTGCCTATAAAAATCATAACCAAATATAGAAAAATCATAAAATCATAAAACCACTTTTGTTTGTCTTGTTATTCCAATAACTACCTGTAGATATCATTTTTGTACACTGATATCACCCAAACCCAAGCCTTACTCAAAATCCTTTTATCTAGTGGTATTTGACAAATAAATGATAAATGGAATTCCACAAAGGCAATTTAAGTATTTCCAATTGCTACTATCTCAAGCTATCAAAACCTACCGATGTTATGAATGTGTTGAATGTTTGTTTGTTGTATGGTGTTGTGCTTGTATACTTGTGTTGATTGTGGCTTTTCTTGTTTGCACGTATTCTCTTTGACAACGATAGTTGCGATCATATCGGAGACCAGAAGAAGTGGTTATTCTGGTTATTATGGTATTCTAAGAGGAAGTCCAGGGACATATATGCCATATTTCTGATCTCAGGCAAGCCACCTTCTTGCTCATAAGCCTTGTCCTACTGTTTACTTATGCATTTTATCTACTATTTATAAAAACTGCATCGTTTTATATTATGATGATTTGTATCTGGTAGTGGCTTGGCTCCTCTAACACCATTACACTTTTGTACTATTAAGTACAACCCCCTTGATGACACCTACTGGTACCTAGTATAATAGTTGATGTGTAACACCATACTCCTTTGGAGACCCCATTTTAGCCGAAGCAAAACTAGAGGATGGGAAGACCCCTGAAAAAGTTTTACAAATGTTTTATGGTAAAACCTTGGTGAGGTTTGACCTACCAAGAGAAGTTTGAGAAAGAAAAAGTTTTTGTTTTACAAAATGCTGAAGGAAAGCTGGAGGAAAAATGGTTACGAAAACGCACCCGATTCTTTGCAGCTTTAGCTATAACGACTTAACCCGTGCAACCACACTACTCTAGAATGGGACATGGCTAGATTTGAAGTTTGCTACTCTGGCGTGGGAATTCTCGTAACTCCTGAAGGGGGATCATCTCCCTCTAATCCTGGGCTTCCTTTACAAAAAGGGTCTACTGTTAGGCAATTACCTGGAGGAAGTGGGTTCACCCATGTGAGTGACCGAGGGATACTATTGAGCCTCTCATTGAAAGTGCCCACTCTGGAGGAGTCGGAAATTACTCTGGTTGGTCTATGTCCCTGACATCCCGGTGATGAGAGGAACAACTCATAGGGTCTCATACTAGAGTGGCATCGGAGAGTCTTGATCGGTTACTCAACCCACGATCAGTGAGGATCAGGGCAGGGTACCCGGATGGTGTGGGTAAAGTGTACAACCTCTGTAGAGTGTAAATCTATTCGAATAGCCATGTCCACGGTTATGGACGGGTTGGACAAACTACTCTAGAGAGGTGCTGGTTTTGATTTTCAAAAAGGACTTCGAAAAGCAAAGGCTTTGGAAATGATTTGACCCTGGGATGGTCAGAAAGTAAGAAAAGGAGTTTGGTCATGAGATGATTGGAAGGAAGAAACAAATGGGTGACCCAGTCCTAATGTTTTCCTAAGCTTTTCAAAAAGTTTTCCCAAATGTTTACAAAAGTTTTCAACAAAGATACATAGATGCTATATCTACAAGAGAAACTAGTTGAGAAAATAACCTCTCTTGGAGCCCTCCTACTACCACAGCCATATTGCATATCCTCTTGTTACTATTACTCTCTTAAGGTGGTTTGCAAGTACATTCAAAGTACTCACTAGCATTATCCCTGGCTATTAACTTGGTTAGATATTGAGAAGAAGGTGATGTTGATGACTATGCGACCTAGGACGTTCTCCTAGTCAGCTGCATGTAGGTTATGGCATGGCTCGGTCTCTACTCTTGATGAAGTTCCGATGTTGATTAATGATGTAGCCATAATGGCAGGTAAGGTATGACATGTATCCGCTTAAGTAATGGATGTTTACTTTGATACTTGTCAGTTATGTGCCACGACTAAACTGATCATGGATCGTGGTGTATGCATAACAGGGATTCTCGAAGGATAAATCTGGGGGCCCCACATTGTTATTTCTAGTTCTTCTTTGTAAGAAGTTTATTTTTCTATCTTTAACCTAGAGTGTTCTCTGGATCTTTTGTAAAGAGTCGAGTTGTAATCTATAGTCATGTCTTGGACCTGCTATGTTTATGTTGTACCACTCTGAGGGATGTAATACTAGGAAGTTGTTTCATTGGTGTTATGTCAACGACTATAGTGTCTACATCATGCAGTGGTATGTTGGGTCACCGCAAGAATGTTGTTGATGTGTGTTTCCTGTGGTTTGAGCATAGGGAATGCATGCAGCACCTCGCTACTTAACTTCACAAAGAAGTTCAAAGGAAAGATCTTTGAAGAGGACTTGTGGCGATCAGCATACACATACACACCCCAAGCACGCATGCTACTTACTTGCAGAACTGTATGTAGTTGCCAAAGTGTGAAAAAATACCTTGAAGAACCATCACAACAAGCTATGGGCTAGAAGCAAGTTTGGTGAGTTAAGCAAGGTGGATTTTGTTTGCAATAATATGGAAGAGAGTTTCAATGATAATATTTCGGGCATGAAGACACTTGGAATTGTTATTTTGTTGGATGCAATAAGATAGTGCATAATGGTGAAGATAGATATTTAAGGCAAGAATTTGTGCAAGAAATTTTTTAGGCCATAAAATAGTTCCAAGGTGGTTATGTTACTAAATGCAAGAACCAGGTCAATGAGAATGATAAAGATGAGGACGGTCAGATGTTCTAGAACATTGGCTGAGGTTTATGCAGAATACAAAGCGTGGAAGTGACGGAGGTACACTATAAACATTGGAAACAAGACTTGTTCATGTAGGCAGTGGCAGATTACTGGTCTGCCATGTAACCATGCAATGTACTTCATCTTAAAGCTAAAGGTAGCGGAGCTGAAATAGAGAACTATGTTGACAACTATTTCTCTGAGGACAGGTTTGCTACAACTTATGCAGAAAATGTACCACCTATGGCTGATGAAATGATTGGTAGATTGTCGATCTAGGGTTCAAACTTCAACGACCAGTTCTTAGGAAGCCACCTGGGAGGCCTAGAAAGACAAGGATCAAAGCCTCCACCGATAAAGGTTCAAGGCTAGGAGCTAGTAAAAGGAAATGCAAACGTTGTGGATGGATTCGGCCATATCAAGAGGTTGTGCAAAAACCGAGTTACACATGATCCTGTCCCTGTTCACACCCTGGTGGCCAAAGAGCAGCGCGAAGACGAAGAACTTGAGGAAGTGTAGGCAGGTGGAGAAAAACGGTGATGAGCACTCGGAGGAAAACATAGGTAAGCAACAAATTTATGAATAAGTGGAGGTGGCCAGCGAGAAAAGGTTGTGAAAAGAAACAAAAGGGTAAGCAGAACCGGAGGAAAGGGCAAATAATTGGAGGTGTATTAGAATATGAAGAATTGCAGGGGTTATTGAGGATGTTGTTGAGGATCTTTCGGCTAACTGCAGGAAGAAAGAATAAATCCCCTTGCAATTTCATCTTTGTATGATTCTCTAGATGAAAGGTAAGCTTAAAAAATGTTTTATTTTCCATTTTATCATTTTTTCATCCTCATCAACTATTGCTTATGGAGCGTGGGCTAGCAGACTAATAAGACGATCAGAAAGATGCGGGCCATAGTAATGTCGTATGTTGAATTATATCATTGAACCTAAACTAGTCGTGTCGTCTTATTTATATCTGGCGCGTGCAACGTGTCTGTGATGGGTCATGTGACCATATTACGATTCATAAATATATTATATTAATTTTTTATCTTTGTATGCACGCAGCTACTAGTTCCCATCTCCCTTGGATTCCCATCTCCTCTAGCGCACTCCAGAATTATGGCTGTGCCATCAAGTGCTGGTAGCAGAGTCAGCGTATTGTCCCATTAGATGTGAATGCAATGACTTTGTTTGTTCAGAATTTGATGACTTTTGATTATTTTGAAAGATAGAGAAACCTAAAATATGGCCAAGATATGCCATCAGAAACTATTCCTCAAAAATATTATTACTCCCTCTGTCTAGAACTAAGTGACCTGAATTTGTGTAGATCCGTATGTATCTAGACATGTTTTGGGTATAGATACATTTAAATATCTAAAAAAATCTAAGTCAGTTATATCTGGGTAGAAGTAGTACACTATTACAACACGCTCGACCCCTTCTCCTCTGCGCACTCCAAATTATGGCCGTGCCATCAGTGCTGGCAACAGAGTTAGCGTATTGTCACATTCGATATGGCCAGGAATGAGCGAACTTTATTTTTAGGATCGGACGAGTTTCGACTAGTTTCAAAGACAAAGACACCTAAAACATGGCCAACATATATAGATTATGACGATAATCGACTATGACTCAAGTGAACCAGATTCAAAGATGGGCAATAAGATATCGTAGATAGATTTAATTTATGCTTAAGTGGCACTAATCGACTATGACACTCCCGCAGTCTCCATCATCGATGATGTTGTCCGCGTCGCTATCAGCCTCCTCCTCATGGATTCTTCATGGAGCGCCACATCGATAACGGTGGAGGTCATACGCCCAGGCATTGCCCAAAAGCGCTGCCTCCCTTCGGGGTTGCGCAGATCCGGGTGGATCTCCTGCCGGTGGGTTCCGCACATCTCAATCAACACAAACCGCTCCTTCTTGAACAACTTTCGCCAGTACGTGGTTAATGAAAAGAACACATATGCAATGACACTAGGGGATCCATATGTGGTTAATGAAAAGAACACACATGCATGACATTGGTGGATCCATACGTGGTTAATGAAAAGAACACACATGCAATGAAACTGGTGGATCCATATGTGGTCTATGAAAATAACACACATGCAATGACACTGGTGGATCCATATGTGGTTTGTGAATAGAAAACAAATGAAATGAACTCTGGTGGATACATATGTGGTCTATGAAAGAACAGACATGCAATGAACCTCTGGTGGATCCATATGTGGTTTGTGAAAATAACAGACATGCAATGAACTCAGGTGGATCCATATGTGGTTTGTGAAACAAACACACATGAAATGACTCTAGTTGTTGTTATGAAAAGAACACACATGCAATGACACTAGGGGATCCATTTGTGGTTAATGAAATGAACACACATGCAATGACACTAGGGATCCATAGTGGTTAATGAAAAGAACACACATGCAATGAAAACTGGTCGATCCATATGTGGTATGTGAAAAGAACACACATGCAATGACACTGGTGGATCCATATGTGGTCTGTGAAAAGAACAAACATGAAATGAACTCTGGTGGATCCAGATGTGGTTTGTGAAAAGAACACACATGTAATGACTCTAGATTTGGTTAATTAAAAGAACACACATCCAATGACACTAGGGGATCCATATGTGGTTAATGAAAAGAACACACATGCAATGAAACTGGTGGATCCATATGTGGTTTGTGAAAAGAACACACATTCAAAGACACTGGTGGATCCATATGTGGTTTGTGAAAAGAACACACTTGAAATGAACTCTGGTGGATCCATATGTGGTTAATGAAAAGAACACACATGCAATGAAACTGGTGGATCCATAAGTGGTTTGTGAAAATAAAACACATGCAATGACACTGTGGATCCATATGTGGTTTGTGAAAAGAACACACATCAAATGAACTCTGGTGGATCCATAGGTGGTCTAATCAAAAGAATAGACATGCAATGAACTCTAGTGGATCCATATGTGGTTTGTGAAAAGAACATACATGCAATGAACTCTGGTGGATCCATATGGTTTTTGTGAAAAGAACACACATGCAATGACTGTGGTTAATGAAAAGAACACACATGCAATGACACTAGGGTATCCATATCTGGTTAATGAAAAAAACACATGCAATGACAATGGGGGATCCATATGTGGATAATGAAAAGAACACACATGCAATGAAACTGGTGGATCCATATGTGGTTTGTGAAAATACACACATGCAATGACACTGGTGGATCCATATGTGGTCTGTGAAAATACACACATGAAATGAACTCTGGTGGATCCATATGTGGTTGTGAAAAGAACAAACATGCAATGAAATCTGGTGGATCCATATGTGGTTTATGAAAGAACACACATGCAATGACACGGTGGATCCATATGTGGTTTGGTGCAAAGAAGACACATGAAATGACACTAGTGGATAAATATGTGGTATATGAAAAGAACATACATGCAATGAACTCTGGTGGATCCATATGTGGTTTGTGAAGAGGCCATACATGCAATGAACTCTGGTGGATCTATATCTGGTTGTGAAAATAACACACATGCAATGACTCTAGTTGTGGTTAATGAAAATAACACACATGCAATGTCACTAGGGGGTCCATGATGTTTGTGAAAAGAACACACATGCAGTGACACTGGTGGATCCATATGTGGTTTGTGAAAAGAGCACACATGCAATGAATCTAGCTGTGGTTAATGAAAAGAACACACGACACTGGTGGATACATAGGTGGTTTGTGAAAAGAACTCACATGCAATGAACTCTAGTGGATCCATATGTGGTATCTGAAAAGAACAGACATGCAATGAACTCTGGTGGATCCATATTTGGTTTGTGAAAAGAACAGACTTGCAATGAACTCTGGTGTATCCATATGTGGTTTGTGAAAAGACCACACATGCAATGACTCTAGTTGTGGTTATTAAAAGAACACACATGCAATGACACTAGGGGATCCATATGTGGTTAATGAAAAGAACACACATGCAATGACATTGGGTGGATCCATATGTGGTTAATGAAAATAACGCACATGCAATGAAACTGGTGGATCCATATGTGGTCTGTGAAAATAACACACATGCAATGACACTAGTGGATCGATATGTGGTTTGTTAATAGTAGACAAATGAAATAAACTTTGGTGGATCCATATGTGGTCTATGAAACAACAGACATGCAATGAACTCTAGTGGATCCATATGTGGCTTGTGAAAAGAACATACATGCAATGAACTCTAGTGGATCCATATGTGGGTCTGTGAAAGGAACACACATACAATGACTCTAGTTGTGGTTAATGAAAAGAACACACATGCAATGACACTAGGGGGTCCATTTGTGGTTAATGAAAAGAACACACATTCAATGACACTGGTGGATCCATATGTGGTTTGTGAAAAGAACACACTTGAAATGAACTCTGGTGCATCCATATGTGGTTAATGAAAAGAACACACATGCAATGAAACTGGTGGATCCATATGTGGTTTGTGAAAATAACACACATGCAATGACACTGGTGGATCCATATGTGGTTTGTGAAAAGAACACACATGAAATGAACTCTTGTGGATCCATATGTGGTCTATGAAAAGAACAGACATGCAATGAACCTCTAGGTGATCCATATGTGGTTTGGGAAAAGAATAGACATGCAATGAACTCTGGTGATCCATATGTGGTTTGTGAAAAGGACATACATGCAATGACTCTAGTCGTGGTTATGAAAAGAACACACATGCAATGACACTAGGGGATCCATATGTGGTTAATGAAAAGAACACACGTGCAATGACAATGTGGGATCCATATTGTGGTTAATGAAAACGAACACACATGCAATGAGACTGGTGGATCCATCTGTGGTCTGTGAAAATAACACACATGCAATGACACTGGTGGATCCATATGTGGTCTGTGAAAAGACACACCACATGAAATGAACTCTAGTGGATCCATATGTGGTATGTGAAAAGAACACACATGCAATGAACTCTAGTGGATCCATATGTGGTTTATGAAAAGAAACACACATTCAATGAGACTGGTGGATCCATATGTGGGTTGTGCAAGGAACACACATGAAATGACACTAGTGGATCCATATGTGGTATATGAAAAGAAACAAACATGCAATGAACTCTGGTGGATCCATAGTGTGGTTGTGAAAAGACCCAGACATGCAATGGACTCTGGTGGATCCATATATGGTTTGTGAAAACACAAACACATGCAATGACTCTAGTTGTGTTAATGAAAAGAACACACATGGCAATGTCACTAGGGGATCCATGATGTTTGCGAAAGGAACATACATGCAATGACTCTAGATATGGTTAATGAAAATAACACAACATGCATGACACTGGTGGATCCATATGTGGTTTGTGAGAAGAACACATATGCAATGCCTCTAGTTGTGGTTAATGAAAAGAACACAGCGACACTGGTGGAATCCATAGGTGGTTTGTGAAAATAACTCACATGCAATGAACTCTGGTGGATCCATATGTGGTATATGAAAAGAACATACATGCAATGAACTCTATGGATCCATATGTGGTTTGTGAAAAAAGCAGACATGCAATAAACTCTGGTGGATCCATATGTCGTTTGTGAAAAGACCACACATGCAATGACTCTAGTTGTGGTTATTAAAAGAACACACATGCAATGACACTAGTGGATCCATTGTGGTTATGAAAAGAACACACAATGCAATGACACTGGTGGATCCATATGTGGTCTGTGAAAATAACACAGATGCAAGTGACACTAGTGGATCCATATGTGGTTGGTGAATAGTACACAAATGAAATGTAGCAATCCCAATTGTCTAACAATTGCAATGCTACTATCCTAGTCTATATATATGCTACCATTCGTACATATAATTGTTGCATCATAATTATATCATGCTCATGTCATCATGCCACATTGCATTTGAGAATCATATAAAAACCCTTTTCATTTGGTTCTTATCTCATATGCACCATTAATTGTATTTGCCTTTGATATATGGTATTTGGTTCTTGATAAATGCTTGATGCCGAAGTTGAGTTGGGGGCATATCTTTTATTCCACTTCACCACCTTTTCCTGTCACCACCTGTATAATTCCACCATCCTAATTATCGATGAGCTTTTACACTTTTCCTTGGCATTTAAATCTAGCTCAGTGGGTTTGGGATGGATCCACTTCTAATTTCCACATGCCCTCACACTAGCATCATGTTGTTTCCACATTATTAATATGTGGAGCCACCTTTGAATGCTTTGTGAGTGGGACCCCCCCTTTTTCTAGTTTCATATGGATTATTATGAATGTAGCTCATGTTGGAATATTTTTGAGACTATTAAACATCTAGTGGAACATACACACTACCAAGTCCAAATTATATTCAATATGATCATCTCCATCTACTCCCCATGGAACCTCCTTCTATTTTCCTTTAGCTTGACCTTACTCCATATTTTGGAATGCATGTGTATAAATGCCATGATTATTATTATTTTTTCACAAGATTAGACATGGCATTTAGATGCACATGCATGGGCCATGCAACAAGCATCACCCATTACATTATTTGTGTTTCTCCTTTGATTTTGATTGGATCTTCTCTTTTGAGCTCTCTTTTATCTCAAACCTTCTCACCTTGATCTAGTTCCTTGCCATGTACATCAAGCTCTCCATACCTCTCATCTCCTCCATGCATGATCATGTGAGATCACCCCCATATCCAATTTTTTCCCTATACTTGATCATGTGAGATCACCCCCATATCCCATTTTTCCCTATGCTTGATCATTGCACATGATCATGCATCACCAAAAATCTACCTCTCCATCTCACCATCCCTTTCCACCTTTTGCTTGATCTTGCATTTGATCATGTTAAAACCCCCTTGACAACATCTTTCTCTCTCTCTTCTTAATACCCTAACCCTAACCACCCTACCCCACCTTAAGCATCTACCCCACCACCCTTCCTCTAGCTAAAAACCGAGCCACCACCCCAGCCCTAATCTACCC
>CAJUXJ010000537.1:0-20360 GCA_910589775.1 Avena eriantha | reverse complement strand
GTGCCGCGATTCGGCAGCGCTTCCTCCGCAGTCGGTCACACGTGCGGATCGAAGCAGACCTTCCTCTCCCGTTCCAGCGCGAGCAGCGGAGGTAGTAGATCTTCTCCACGGAATCCCAGCAGCACGACGGTGTGGTGGTGGTGGTGGAGTAGAGAATTCTGCAGGGCTTCGCCTATGCCTGTGCAGAAAGGTGGAGGAGAGAGGCGGCGGAGATTGGAGTTATGAGAGCGGGGGGAGGGGGGCGCCCCCATGCCCCTCTATTTAAAGGGGGAGGGCGCGCCATGGGAGGGGAGTCCTTGTAGGACTCCCCTCCTCTGGGGCCGGCGGTTGGGGAGGTGGGAGGAGTCCTCCTCCCCCACGACTCTTGTCTTGCCCCACAGGACTCCTTGATCCCTTCTTGTATTTCAAGCAAACTCCAAGAAATCTCTAGAACTTCCGGAACATTCCGAAACCTTCTAGAATCCTCACAAACACTCCGGAACATTTCCTAACTCATAAAATGATCTCCTATATATGAATCTTATTCTCCGGACCATTCCGGATCTCCTCGTGATGTCCCGGATCCATTCCGAGACTCCGAACAACATTCGGTCTCCAACGCACATTCCATATCTACTTAAAACAACTTCGAACCTTAAGTGTGTCACCCTACGGTTCGTGAATATGTAGACATGATAGAGACACATCTCCTATCAATAACCATCAGCGGGACCTGGAGATCCATAATGGCTCCCACATACTCAACGATGACTTCGCGATCGATTGAACCATTTACATACGAAACTAATTCCCTTTGTCTCGCGATACTATACTTATCCGAGGTTTGATCGTCGGTATCTCCATACCTAGTTCTACCTCGTTACTGATAAGTACTCTTTACTCGTTCCGTGATATGTCATCCCTTGTGACCAGTCACATGCTTGCAAGCTAACTAGATGACATTCCACCGAGAGGGCCCAGAGCATATCTATCCGTCATATGGATGGACAAATCCCAATCTTGGTTCATGCGCTTCAACACATACTTTCAGAATACCCAATGACACTTTTATAACCACCCAGTTACGAAGCGGCGTTTGATGTCATCAAAGTATCCATCCGGTGATGGTGATTAACATAACCTCATGGTCGAAGGAATAGGTTACTATGTATTTGAAAGCTTACAGCAATACGAACTTAATGACTTGATCTTATGCTACGCTTACTATGGGTGTGTGTCCATCACATCATTCTCCTAATGATATAACCTTGTTATTAATCACATCCTAATGTCCATGATCAGGAAACCATGATCATCAATTAATCAACAAGCTAGTTCAACAAGAGGCTTACTAGGGACTCTTATATGTTTACAAAACACACATGTATTAGTGTTTCCTAATAATACAATTATAGCATGGGATGTAAACATTCATCATAAACACAAAGATATAATAATAATCACTTTTATTATTGCCTCTTGGGCATATCTCCAACAGTCTCCCACTTGCACTAGAGTCAATAATCTAGATTACATGGTAATATACCGAACACCCATGGCGTTCTGGTGTTGGTCATGCTTTGCCCTAGGGAGAGGTTTAGTCAACGGATCTGCCACATTCAGATCAGTGTGTACTTTGCAAATCTTTATGTCACCATCTCGGACATACTCGCGAATAGCGTGGAAACGTAGCTTGATGTGCTTCAGCTTGCTATGTGACCTTGGCTCCTGCGCATTAGCTATGGCACCTGTGTTGTCACAGTAGATGGCCATCGGGTCCAACGCACTGGGAACCACGCCGAGTTCAGTAATGAATTCCTTCATCCAAACGGCTTCTTGTGCAGCCTCCGAAGCAGCTATGTATTCCGATTCAGTTGAAGATTTCGCCACAACGCTTTGCTTCGCACTCCTCCAGCTCACTGCAGCACCATTCAAAATAAATACGTATCCCGACTGTGACTTTGAGTCATCCGGATCGGTGTTCCAACTAGCATCGGTGTAACCGTTTACAACAAGCTGTTCATCACCTCCATAAGAAAGAACCATATCCTTAGTCCTATTTAGGTACTTTAGGATATTCTTGACCGCTGTCCAGTGCTCCATTCCAGGATCACTTTGATATCTGCTAGTCAAACTAACAGCATGTGCTATATCCGGTCTTGTACACAGCATGGCATACATGATAGAACCTATGGCCGAGGCATAGGGAATATTATTCATTTTCTCTCTATCTTCTGCCGTAGCTGGACTTTGAGTTTTACTCAAGGTCTTACCTGACAACATGGGCACGAACCCTTTCTTGCTATCTTCCATTCTAAACTTCTTTAGAACTTTGTCCAAGTATGTACTTTGTGAAAGCGCTATTAGGCGTCTTGATCTATCTCTATAAATCTTGATGCCTAGAATGTATGCCGCTTCGCCAAGATCCTTCATTGAAAAACTATTATTCAAATAGGTTTTGACGCTATTAAGAAGTTCTATATCATTCCCAATCAACAATATGTCATCTACATATAGTACTAGGAATGCTACAGAGCTCCCACTCACTTTCTTGTAAATACAAGCTTCTCCATAAGTTTGTATAAATCCAAAGTTTTTGATTACTTTATCAAAACGTTGATTCCAACTCCGGGATGCTTGCTTCAGTCCATAAATGGAGCGCTGAAGTTTGCATACCTTGTCAGCATCTTTAGGATCGACAAAACCCTTGGGTTGTACCATATACAACTCTTCCTCAATGTCACCATTAAGGAACGCCGTTTTGACATCCATCTGCCAAATCTCATAATCGAAATGTGCAGCAATTGCTAACAAAATCCTCACAGACTTTAGCTTCGCTACTGGTGAGAATGTCTCATCATAGTCAACTCCTTGAATTTGTCGGAACCCTTTCGCGACAAGTCGAGCTTTATAGACGGTAACATTACCATCAGCATCTGTTTTTCTCTTGAAAATCCATTTGTTCTCGACAGCCTTACGGCCATCCGGTAAGTCCACCAAAGTCCACACTTGGTTTTCGTACATGGATCCCATTTCGGATTTCATGGCTTCTAGCCATTTGTCGGAATCTGGGCTCACCATAGCTTCTTCATACGTCGCAGGGTCATCAGCGTTGTCCACCAACATGACGTTCAAGGCAGAGTCATACCAATCAGGAGTGGTACGAACCCTCGTTGACCTGCGAGGTTCAGTAGTAACTTCGTTCGAAGTTTCATGATCATTATCATTAGCTTCCTCTTCAATTGGTGCAGGCGGCACAAAAACATCTTCGGGTGCTGCGCTACTCTCAAATCCGAGAGAAGGTTCAATAACCTCATCGAGTTCTACTTTCCTTCCAGTCACCTCTTTCGAGAGAAACTCCTTCTCAAGAAAGGATCCATTCTTTGCAACGAAAACTTTGCCTTCGGATCTATGATAGAAGGTATACCCAATTGTTTCTTTAGGGTATCCTATGAAGACGCATTTCTCCGCTTTGGGTTCTAGCTTATCAGGTTGTAACTTCTTTACATATGCTTCGCAACCCCAAACTTTAAGGAACGACAACTTAGGTTTCTTACCAAACCACAATTCGTACGGTGTCGTTTCAACGGATTTAGATGGTGCCCTATTTAAAGTGAATGCGGCTGTCTCTAATGCATAGCCCCAAAATGATAACGGTAAATCTGTAAGAGACATCATAGACCGAACCATATCTAAGAGAGTTCGATTACGACGTTCGGACACACCATTACGCTGTGGTGTTCCCGGCGGTGTCAACTGTGAAAGTATTCCACATTTCTTTAAATGCATGCCAAACTCATAACTAGATATTCACCCCCGCGATCAGAACGCAGAAACTTAATCTTCTTGTTACGATGATTTTCCACTTCACTTTGAAATTCCTTAAACTTCTCGAAAGTTTCGGACTTATGTTTCATGAAGTAGACATACCCATATCTACTCAAGTCATCCGTGAAAGTGAGAACATAACGATATCCACCACGCGATGCTACACTCATTGGACCGCACACATCGGTATGTATTATTTCCAATAAGTCTGTAGCTCGCTCCATTGTACCAGAGAATGGAGTCTTAGTCATTTTTCCCATTAGACATGCTTCGCATCTTTCAAGTGATTCAAAATCAAGTGATTCAAGAAGTCCATCTGAATGGAGTTTCTTCATACGCTTCACTCCAATGTGACCAAGACGACAGTGCCACATGTATGTAGAATTATCATTCAATTTAATTCGTTTAGCATCTATGTTGTGAACATGTGTATCACTACTATCGAGATTCAGTAAGAATAAACCATTCATCTCAGGTGCATTACCATAAAAGATATTACTCATATAAATCGAACAACCTTTATTCTCAGACTTAAAAGAGTAACCGTCTCGCAATAAACAGGATCCAGATATAATGTTCATGCTTAACGCAGGCACCAAATAACAATTATTTAAATTTAAAACTAATCCCGAAGGTAGATGTAGAGGGAGCGTGCCGACGGCGATCACATCAACCTTGGAGCCATTTCCAACGCGCATCGTCACCTCGTCTCTTGCCAGTCTTCGTTTATTCCGCAGCTCCTGTTTCGAGTTACAAATATGAGCAACCGAACCAGTATCAAATACCCAGGCACTACTACGATTACTAGTAAGATACACATCTATAACACATATATCAAATATACCTTTCTTCTTGATGTTGCCGTTCTTCAGATCCGCCAGGTACTTGGGGCAGTTACGCTTCCAGTGACCAGCTCCCTTGCAGTAGAAGCACTCAGTTTCAGGCTTAGGACCAGCCTTGGGCTTCTTAGCAGGTGCGGCAGCTTTCTTGCCGTCCTTCTTGAAGTTGCCCTTGTTCTTAGGCTTGCCCCGTTTCTTGAAATTGGTGGTCTTATTGACCATCAACACTTGTGCTCCTTCTTGATCTCCACTTCAGCAGTTTTCAGCATGGACGATAGTTCAGGCAACGTCTTGTTCATGCAGTGCATGTTGTAGTTCATCACAAAGTTCTTGTAACTTGGTGGCAGTGATTGAAGGAGACGGTGAATCCCCAATTCATTAGGAATCGATATTCCCAACTCTTGGAGCTTCTTAGCGTACCCAGACATGGTGAGCACGTGCTCGCTAACGGAGCTTCCTTCTTCCATCTTACAGTTAAAGAATTTCTCGGAGGCCTCATAGCTCTCCATGGCCGCGCGAGTCTCAAAAATTAGCCTGAGCTCCTTAATGATCTCGAACGGGTCGTGGTGCTCAAAACGCTGTTGGAGCTCCGCTTCTAAACCGTACAGGATGGCACACTGAACTGTGGAGTAATGATTCTTCCGAGTGGCGAAAACATTCTTTTCGTCATCGGTGGCATTATCTGCAGGTGGGTCACCTAGCGGTGCATCGAGCACATAGGTCAACTGACCAGCCCTGAGGACGATCTTCAGTCCACGGAACCAGTCCGTGAAATTGCTTCCATTATTTTTAAGCTTTTCTTTCTCTAGGAACGCATTGAAATTGATGGAGGGGGTCGCCATAATCTACAACAATTTGCAAGTAGTTTAGACTAAGTTTATGACAAATTGAGTTCAAATTTAATTATTAAAC
Organism: Avena eriantha; assembly: GCA_910589775.1. Taxonomy (NCBI): domain Eukaryota; kingdom Viridiplantae; phylum Streptophyta; class Magnoliopsida; order Poales; family Poaceae; genus Avena; species Avena eriantha. The sequence goes on along the minus strand of CAJUXJ010000537.1, from coordinate 14,802 downwards.
TAACTAGGTGAACTCCCACTCAAAACAACATCCCTCACATTGTCTTAGTGATTACACGAACCAAGTCCACTACACCAAGTCCGATCTTCACGAGAGAAGATGTAGTTTCATCGGCGAACAATCTTCATGTTCATCATATCAATTATATGACTCATGCTCTACCTTTCGGTATTCCGTGTTCCGAGACCATGTCTGTACATGCTAGGCTCGTCAAGATAACCTTAGTTTCCGCATGTGCAAATCTGGCTTGCACCCGTTGTATGCACACGTAGAATCTATCACATCCGATCATCACGAGATGCTTCGAAACGACGAGTCTTAGCCACGGTGCCAACTAAGGGTGAACACTTTATTACTTGATATTTAGTGAGAGGGATCATCTTATAATGCTACCGTCGCGATCTAAGCAATACAAGATGCATAAAGGATTAACATCACAGGCAATTCATAATTAGTGTGATATGATATGGCCTTTTCTTCTTGCGCCTTTGATCTCCATCTCCAAAGCACGAACATGATCTCCATCATCACCAGCATTGCGTCAAGGTCAGTGGCGCCGCTTCATGGTTGTCCATCATCACCAGCAACTATTACAACTACTTGGAATAAAGCTATTACAAGATGAATAGACACGCAGGTCTTAACAGAATTAAAGACAACCATTAGGCTCCTTCCGGTTGCCATATTACAACAAGGATCATTGCATACATCAAATACAATCACAATCACATGTTGGCCATATCACATCACAAAACCCCTGCAAAAACAAGTTAGACGCTCTAATTTTCTTTGCATGTTTTACGTGGTTTGGGGCTTTCATATAACACCGATCTTACCTACGAACAAGGACCACAACGTTGATACAAGTGTTGTCAAGATGCTCATTGTAAATTGAATCTTAACTATGGTGGGAGAGACAGACACCCGCAAAGCCACTTGTGCAAAGCAAGTTGCACGTCAAGCGTGGAGCAAGTCTCATGTGCGATGACATGTAATGTTAGCCCGAGCCGCTTCATCCCACCATGCCGCAAGATGCAAAGTACATGCTAAGACACCGACAACAAAAGCATCAACGCCCACAAACATTGTGTTCTACTCGTGCAACAGATCTACGCATAGATACGGCTCTGATACCACTGATGGGTTCATAGCATGGAAAACAAAAAATTTCTACCGCAAGAACGAACAAAACCTAGATCTAATCTAGATAAAAGCCAAGATCTAATCTATTAGACATGAGCAACGAGATAGATAGATGGGAACTAACCCTCGTAGATCCGAAAGCGTTAACGAGATTAGATCTCGTGGTTGATGTAGTTGATCACTTGCCGATCTCAAGATCGTGTGGACGATCCTTCCGGCGTCGCGTTCCAGCAGCGCTTCCGCCTTCGGTCAAATAGACGATCCTTCTGGCGTCACGTTCCAGCAGCGCTTCCGCCCTTGGTCAAGTTGACGATCCTTCCGGCGCCGCAATTCGGCAGCGCTTCCGCAGTCGGTCACACGTGCGGAGTCGAAGCAGACCTTCCTCTCCCCGTTCCAGCGAGCAGCGGAGGTAGTAGATCTTCTCCACGGAATCCCAGCAGCACGACGGCGTGGTGGTGGTGGTGGAGTAGAGAATTCTACAGGGCTTCGCCTATGCCTGTGCAGAATATGGTGGAGGAGAGAGGCGGCAGAGATTGGACGTTATGAGAGCGTGTGAGGAGGGGGCGCCCCTGCCCCTCTATTTAAAGAGGGGAGGGCGCGCCAGGGAAGGGGAGTCCTTGTAGGACTCCCCTCCTATGGGGCCGGCGGGTTGGGGAGGTGGGGAGGAATCCTCCTCCCCCATGACTCCTTATCTTGACCCACAGGACTCCTTGATCCCTATCTTGATTTTCAAGCAAATTCCAAGATATCTTCTAGAATCTTCCGGAACATTCCGAAACCTTCTAGAATCCTCATACAAACACTCCGGAACATTTCCTATCTCATAAAATGATCTCCTATATATGAATCTTATTCTCCGGACCATTCCGGATCTCCTCGTGATGTCCCGGATCCATTCCGAGACTCCGAACAACATTCGGTCTCCAACGCACATTCCATATCTACTTAAAACAACTTCGAACCTTAAGTGTGTCACCCTACGGTTCGTGAATATGTAGACATGATAGAGACACATCTCATATCAATAACCATCAGCGGGACCTGGAGATCCATAATGGCCCCCACATACTCAACGATGACTTCGCGATCGATTGAACCATTTACATATGAAACTAATTCCCTTTGTCTCACGATATTATACTTATCCGAGGTTTGATCGTCGGTATCTCCATACCTAGTTCTACCTCGTTACTGATAAGTACTCTTTACTCGTTCCGTGATATGTCATCCCTTGTGATCTAGTCACATGCTTGCAAGCTAACTAGATGACATTCCACCGAGAGGGCCCAGAGCATATCTATCCATCATATGGATGGACAAATCCCAATCTTGGTTCATGAGCTTCAACTCATACTTTCAGAATACCCAATGACACTTTTATAACCACCCAGTTACGAAGCGGCGTTTGATGTTATCAAAGTATTCATCCGGTGATGGTGATTAACATAACCTCATGGTCGAAGGAATAGGTTACTATGTGATTTGAAAGCTTACAGCAATACGAACTTAATGACTTGATCTTATGCTACGCTTACTATGGGTGTGTGTCCATCACATCATTCTCCTAATGATATGACCTTGTTATTAATCACATCCTACTGTCCATGATCAGGAAAGCATAATCATCAATTAATCAACAAGCTAGTTCAACAAGAGGCTTACTAGGGACTCTTATATGTTTACAAAACACACATGTATCAGTGTTTCCTAATAATACAATTATAGCATGGGATGTAAACATTCATCATAAACACAAAGATATAATAATAATCACTTTTATTATTGCCTCTTGGGCATATCTCCAACATAGTCGGCCTGGCAGATATGGTAGGTAGGCATGCATGTGGATAGTCCGACGGACGAGCCAGACAATCCGCCAGATGCCATGCAAAGTAAGGAAATAAATTAGCTCAGTATTAATGAGTACACGATTAGCATATGAGTTAGATTAGGCAGACACGTTTGGATGGTCTGGCGGTCGTCCGTCTGCATCCCTAATGGTTGGCCAAGCAATCCATGCCCACACATAGCTGGACGACAGCAGCCTTTTGCGTCAATGATTGATCGTTGGTGTACTCAACATCGAGGCCATAATCTTATCGTTCGTTTCCTCCAGGAGCTTTTGGATTTTCTCGATGTAATCATTCACCACCAACGCTCTGTTGGTATACGCCATCTATAGTGTGTTGTTGCTAGGGTCCACGAAGTAGTACATCATGTCGAACAACGCTGCCATGGATGCTTATTGGCTCGTTCTTTTGTTTTGTAGGTTCGGCCGAGAGACAGAAAATGAATGAATCAAGAAGAAAGGAACCACTAGGAAGATCAGGAGATGCATGCATGAGCGGTTCTGGAGACAAAAAGGCATGCAGTTCCCCCCGGCCCCACCCACGTACTCCTATAGAATAGAATTTATTTACGGATCAGTTTTATGGACGCGGATTATTTAGGTAGCTATAGGTTGATTTATAGATTATACAAAAAGTACAAAAACCAAACACACGTGATACTTTATGGACGTGGATCGAAATTATAATGTGTTCTTTCAGTTTCACCTACTATAATATGATATAAAAAATGATATGTCATACTTCTATTATCTGATTCTCATGTGCAAGACACTTGTAACTCACTAGTTATTTCTTATCTTATCTTACCACTATATAGTGTATGAATAACTTTGAATATTGTCCGTTGGATCAAGACTCGTGAATCCCAACATTTCCAGCCGTTGGATCTTCTTTTCCATTCTAGCATCTAGAAGATCCTATTGATAGTTTTCATTATAATGAATGCTATGCACAAAACTCAAAACACACTTCTCCATCATTCCAGAATCTTCTCCCTCGTTTCTCTGGACCATGTTACCAAAATTTTCAAGTTTTAGATAGCTAATACTCATTGACTTCTACATGATATACAAAGTTCAAGAACTAAATATACATCCATACTTCATACATGTTGATCAAATTATATTTTTTCTCCTTTACCTATTATAATTTTATATAGTGATGATATGTCAGACGTATATTATCTGACTCTCACGTGCAGGGTATGTGCAATTTACTAGTTATATACAGTGTACGAATAACTTCGGATATTGAGCGTTGGATCAAGACTCTCGAATCCCAACATTGCCAGAAGTTGGATCTTCTTTTCCATTTTAGCATCTAAAAAATACTACTCCCTCCGTCCATAAATAACTGACTTGGGTTTGTCTAGATTCGAATGTATCTATACACTAATATGCGTCTAAATACGTTCGAATCTAGACAAAACCAACTCAGTTATTTCTCTACGAAGGGGGTACCTTTGATAGTCTTTAGCACAATTTATGCATATTACTACTCCAAGTTACTTACCACTCAGACCAGCGTTAGAGCATCTCTAGCATGGCAAAAATAGCATGCTATTTAGCGTGATATAGCGTATTTGGAGAGTCCGTGATATTTTTTCAAGATTTTTCTCGCTATGGCGCTATTTTTTAAATAGCTTTCTATATTGGGCTAAAACATCATAGCGTTAGCGCTATTTTAAGTATATGACATTATTTTTTTGTTGGTGTGTGTGGAGTAACATAACATATGATGAATGTGTCGAGTAAGAAAACATACGATGAAAATTTGATTGTTAAAATTAAGTGATCGCGTCAAGCCGCCGCCTCCTCCTGCAGCACCCGGCGCTGTACCTAGATTCAGCCCTGTTGGTTCTCCTCCAACTTGGATAATGCCGGAATTTATTATGTATGCACAAGTATTACTCTAGGCATTTTATTAGATGCTGAAATCCTTTATATTCATGATATACCTGTTATATTTTTAAATTTTTACAAAAAGATGTTTTATAATATAGCGTGTTATTAGCACGCTATAACTTTTTTCGGTCCATGGTAGTCTGTATTTGGCTTAGACAACTCGATACACTAGCCACTAGAGATGCTCTTAGGCTGGTCATAGTGCGAAACATACTAGTTCATGTTAGTACCTTCATGTGTGTACATAATTGAGCCAAAGGTGGAGACCTATTTTTGCAGAAATGGCTCGGGAAATACTCCGTACCTCGAAAGGCTAGGACTTTACAGTAAACAATTTTTTCTAGTCATTAGACTATAGCTACTCCTAGGATAGGATATTATTATTCTATATCTTTTGAACCGTATAGCCAAATTCAAAATCCCAGAGCGGTAAATTCTCCCTCCTCACCTCCACTGAAATATTTCGAGTGGTCACACGCCCCAAGTTGTAGCTGAAAGAACATTTCATGGTTCCCTATGTTTTGAGTGTTAGATAACAATACCGTGAAGTTTTCTCATGTGTTCTAAGTGTGCAGGGAATGTTTTTGTGTTTGGGGGCCGGATTATCCGCCCCCATCAAGGGGCAGATAATCCGGCCTAACTCATTTGGCAAAGGCTGGCTTGGCACGTCACTCTGTCTGGGGTCGGATTTTCTCCCGGAAAATCCGAACAGGGGCGGTTTTTCCTTCCCTGGCCAGATAATCCGGCCCCCAGAAGACGATCAAAGGGAGCCAAGGCACGACGCGCAGAGTGGGTTCGGATTTTCTACCGGAAAATCTGAATAGGGGCGATTTTTTCTTCCCTGGTCGGATAATCCGGCCCCCAGGAGATGCTCAAGGGCAGGCTCGGCGCGTCGCTCTGAGTGGGGGCGGTTTATTTGCCGGATAATCCGAGTCTGGGGCGGAGTTTTCCCCAGGCCGAATAATCCGACCCTCACTTGGGCCGGATAATTCGGCCCCATATGGCTCCAACGGCTCAGTGGGTGCAGGGGGTATAAAATCCCCTTTAGCCCCTCCTTTCAGAACTCTTGATTCACTCGAAAATTGCCAGACCTGTTGCAAGAGCTCTCTCTCTCTAGATCTCCCACTTCAACCACCTGAAGTCTTCGATCTTCGGGGGAATTGAAGGAGGAGACAACCTACATCGTCATCATGAATCAAGCGCATCAACTCCTCTCCATTCACTTGGAGAAATCCCTGATCTAGTATTCTCATTAATATCTAGATCTCATGTTTTGTTATTGATAACTTGTTCTTGTGGCAGCTTGTTGTCATTACGGGAGCCTCCAATTTGGTTGTGGAGTTGTGCCTCTCTAGTTGTGTAAAGGCGTCGGTTCCCTCCTCGAAGGGTTCCAATAGTGGAAAGGTGGATCAGGCCTTTGGTGGCGGGATGCATCAAAGAACAGGGTGAGGCCTATTGTGGCGTGGTGGTCTTAGTACCGCCCACCCCTCCAACGCGTGCTCCACTACGGTTTACTCGTTCCTCTTTCTCACTCGCCTTTACTCGCTAGTAGTTACGTTTGCATATACAGAAATTCTATATAATAGCTATCTAGAGAATTTACCTTTTGTGTCAAGCCTAAAATTGAAAAAGCATTAAAATTTGAAGTAGCACCTATTCACCCCCCCCCCCCTCTAGGTGCCGATATGATCCATTTCAATTGGTATCAGAGCCCCGACTCTTTATTCGGGCTTAACCGCCTAAGAGAAGTATGTATACCAAGGAGAATGGGAATGAGGATGTGGACAAGGTCACAATGGATGACCTCAAGACGTTGGAAACAACCTTGTTGAATTCCTTTGAGACCAATATGGAGGAGATTCAACAAATGATTGCTCGCCTCACATCATTCGCAGCCCCATCTCCATCCTCCTCAGAGGCTGCCACTCCATCATCCAAGGATAAGGCTAACACCGGATCTAAGGAAGATGAGTGGTAGGTTAAAAACATAATGGTTCCACCTCCAAGAAGGGAAGTGGTAAGGAGGACTATAGTGAGGTTCATCACCTATATTGTCCTGACCCACCTATCCCACACCCTCATATAAACAATACGTGTGATCCACCCAAACTTTTTGCATCTTCATTAATAAATGGCAATTCTTAATGAAGTCTCATGTTTGCAGTTCGTCAATTGAACTTTGGAGGATTATCGAAGAGGGTCTTCATATTGGAGATCACACAAACTTGATAAGAAGAGAAGTTGCGGATAGCCCATTGAATGCAACGGTTCTCCACAGGATACATCTCGGAGTGGGTCCCAAGTACATGCCCCACATTGAGCATCTCAACACAACTAAAGAAGCTTGGGATGCCCTCACCGACCTCTTTATTGGAAATGAAAGAATGAGAAGGAATAGGTATGATGCCCTTAGTAATGAAGCTAAAGTATTCTACATGTTGGATGGTGAAAACCATGAAGATATGTATAGAAGACTCAAGGTCATCGCAACAACATTTATAAAGCATGGAGCCACTCACATTGATGATGCTTGGATAAAAAGGAAATACGTGAGTGCTCTAAAGCCGTTTGAGCCAACAGACTTGAAGAGCTTACAAGGTAGACACAACTATCATCAAATGACTTCCAATTAAGTCATGCAAGAAATGGCATCATTCAAGGTTGCAGCCAAGAAAGCGGAAGATGGTCGTGCCCGAGCCATTGGAATGCAAAAAGGGGTCAATGTTGCTCTAAAGGCAAATTTTGTTGAGCAACATGAGGATGAAAGAAGTTTCGAGGGTGTCTCCATGGACTGCTCCGAGGAAGTCAAGCGTGCTCATGGTGAGTACATGGAATTCTATGCAAGGAACTTTTGAAGGATCCAGCCAAGGCCAAGTCCGAAGTCGAGCACAAGACTGGGTCAAGTGGAAGAAGAGAGAATGGCCCAAAACTGAGAACATGCTACAATTGTGGAGATAGGCTACACTTTGTGGCTGAGTGTCCATATCGAAATAGAGAAGACAATGGTGGTAGGCTCGTCCTTAAATAAAAATCCAAGGCACCTAGAAACAAACCATTTATCAAAAAGAATGGTCCTTACAAGAAGAAACCTAAGATTGTCTTGGTGGCACAAGAAGAATATTCCTCTGCAAGTGAAGATGAAGGGGATGAAGATAGTACTCGTGAGGTGGCTGCTATTGTGGGGCCCCGGATTAATCCTCCGAGAATCCCTGTTATGCATACACCACGATCCCATGATCAGTTAGTCGTGGCACATAACCGACAAGTATCAAAGTAAACATCCATACTTATGCGGATACATGTCATACCTTACATGCCATTATGGCTACATCAATAAACATCAGTGGAACTTCATTAAGTATAGAGCCCGAGTCGTGCATTAACCTACAGGCAACTACCTGGGAGAACGTCCTAGCTCGCATAGGCGTCAACTCCACCTTCTTCTTGATATCTGACCAAGTTAATAGCCAGGGGAAATTCCAGTGAGTACTTTGAATGTACTCGCAAACCACCTTAAGATAACAATAACAACAAGAGGATATGCATTATGGCTGTGGTAGTAGGAGGGATCCAAGGGAGGTTCTTTTCTCAAATAGTTTCTCTTGTAGATATAGAATCTACATATCTTTGTTGAGAACTTTTGTAAAACATTTTGGAAACCTTTTTGAAAAGTTTTGGAAAACATTAGGACTGGGTCACCCATTTGTTCCCGTCTTCAGGTCGTCCCACGACCAAACTCCTTTCTCCTCCTTCCGACCATCCCATGGTCAAAACCTTTCTCCTTTACGACCATCCCATGGTCAAAACATTTCCAAAGCCATTTCTTTTCAAAAATCCTTTTTGAAATCAAAACCATCACCGCTCTATAGAAGTTTGTCCAACCCGTCCATGACCATGGACATGGCTATTCGAATAGATTTACACTCCGCAAAGGTTGTACACTTTACCCACATCATCCGGGTACACTACCCTGATCTACACCAATCGTGGGTCGAGTAACCGATCAAGACTCTCCAGATGCCCACTCCAATATAAGTGCCTGCCCTATGAGTGTTACTCCCCTCAAAACCGGGACGTCGGGTACCGAGGACCAACTGGAGCGCATTTTACACTTTACACAGTGGGCGCTTTCAATGAGGGGCTCATAGTAACACCTAGCTGCCCGCAGACAGTTCGTTCCTTCTCCAGGTTGATGTCCCACATGGACCTTTAAGGGAGAAGGCCCAGCCTCCGGGGATCGTGATCCCCTATAGTAGTTGCGAGGCAGCTTATACCAGAATAGACAAACATCAAATCCAGCCCTGTCCCATTCCAGAGTAATGTAGTTGCATGGGTTAAGTTGTTATAGCTAAACTGCAAAGAACCGGGTGCGTTTTCGTAAACCTTGTTCCTCCAGCTTTCCTTCAGCATTTTGTAAACAAAACCTTTTTCTTTGTCAACAACTCTTGGGAGGTCCCACCTCATCAAGGTTTTATCATAAAACATTTGGTAGAACTTTTTCCGGGGTCTTCCCATCCTCTAGCTTTGCTTTGGATAAAACAGGGTCTCTAGCGGGTTATGGTGATATACACCATCTATTCTACTAGGGACAAGTAGGTGTCACCAAGGGGGTTGTACTTAGTAGTACAAAAGTGTAATAGTTCGGAAGATCCAAACCACTACCATATATACATCAACATATAGTAAAACAATGCAATTTAAATAAACAGTAGATAAAACATGCATAAGTAAAATAGTAGGACAAGGCTTATGAGCAAGAAGGTCGGTTGCCTGTGATCAGCAATATGGCAATATGTCCCTAGACTTCTTCTTTAGATAACCAAGAATACCAATACCAATAAGATCTCTTCTTCTCGGCGTCAGTACAAGTGCAACTATCGTCGTCACCGAGTATACATGCAAACAAGCAAGGCCACAATCAAAACAAGGCATACAAGTGGACATTCACACAGCAAGAAAGTGGGCAACACAAGTATAATATTCAGTAGGTTTTGAGTAGTTGAGTTTAGAACCATTGCAAAAATCCTATTTGCAGTGGTGGGATTTCCTTTATTCGGGAGAAAGTCAAAACCACTAATGAAGGGGTCTGGGATCAAAGCCTGGGTAAGTATGGTACCAAATTTCAACCAGAATACCATCTGGTAGGTCTTGACAAAACAAGACCAACAAAAGTGGTTTCATGATTTTGTCACTTTTCTTTAATTTCCTATGAATTTTCTAGTGATAAAAGCTCTAGTTTTAGGAAATAATTCACCAGAAAAGTTTTGGATCTCCAAATATTATTTCCTTGGGTGGTTAAGTAGGGATTGATGCACATGTTCACTGAGAGTTGGAATCATGTAAAAATAATTACCAGAATGCCCTCAGGAAATTCACAAAGGCAGTTATGTGGGGTTTGTGTGTTTTTCAGCAGATTAAATATACATGGAATTTTGATATGAAGCAAAGGGCAATGGATAGGTACTTTGAATACAGTTCTGTAGAAACTGAAATCACCCACTTTGGAGTGCTAAAACTCTAGTAGTGATTTTTCTACTGAAACTACCCTAGCCAAAGATGATTAATTCACCAAAGTTAGACAGAGCATCAATAAAATTTGATCTCCTGGTTTTGATTTACCTTAGTGTACCACATCACAGGGAGTTGGAATTACGTCAATACATTTCATATATTGGCCTAGAGAATTTCCTAAAGTCGGAGATGCCCTGTTTTTGTTATTTTTAATAATGCCAAACCATGGTTGACCTTAGCATGAGGCCTATGCTAATTTATGGGTATGGAAATTACCTCCCAGGAGGACTTTGATTCATACCAAATGGGTATGTACAACTCCCTGAGGAATTTATTTAGTGCAAAAGACAACTTTTAGTGGATTAATTGCCATTAAATAATAAAAATTATTTTTGACACGAAACCAGTTCTGCATGTTGCACAAAACACTATGGTACTTGGTAAAAATTAGATCTGGGCATTTTGGATCGATTTCCATTTTCAACATGATTTAAACCACAGTGCCAAAAACTAGATCTAGACAAAAGAATAAAACACAAAGGCTTGCTGGGTTGGGATCTAGGGGTTACTGGGCCGGTTGGAGGAATTTCGGCCCACGGTGCGGCGAGGCAGCACGTGGGGCGGGATTTGAATCCCTGGCAAAAGGGCCCGCACGTCAGTGGGCGCCGGCGGCCGAAGCGGTACGGGGAGCTATGGGCCGTCCGATCTAGTCGGGATCGACGGCCCCGCAGCGTCTCCTACCTTGCGTTAGCTACAGAGGGACGGAACCCTAGGGGTTGCGGGGGTTGACCGGGGTGCTCACCTAAGGGCTCGTCGGTGTCAGGGAGGCGGCAGGGGCGACGTGGCGCTTGACGATGGTCCCGACGAGGGGCGGCAAGGCTTAGTTCCGCGATAGAGATCTGGCTCGCGGGATGACGCATGTGGAGCTTGCATCGGTGCTCGCTGGTGACGATGGTAGAGGCGTTCCTGGGAAAAAAGAAGACTAGGTTCAGGTAGAGGAGATGAAGGAGGTTGCACCACGGTGACATGTAGAGGGAAAAGAGTAGAGGAGGGAGCCCCGAGCAGATCTTGGAAGGGGACCGAGGTGCCTTTTCTTCTTTCTCCTGGCTAGGACAGAATAGAGGAGAGGGTGGGGAGCTCTAGGAGGTAAGTGGAGGGGAGAGGAGTGAAATGAGAGGCCGAGAGAGGCTGGCCAGCCTCTAGTCCTTTTATCTCGAGTGGGGGAGGTCCATGATGGGCAAGGTCCATGGGGAGCATGGGGAGAGAGCTGGCCTTCCATGGGGCAGCAGGGATGGTGGAGAGGTCGGTTGAGAGGTCAAGGGTGGTACAGAGGTGGATGTAAGGCCTTGTACTGAGAGGATGGGACCTGGAGGCTGATAGGAGGGGTAAGGGAGTGCTGAAGGGTCCTGGTTTCGAGCAGATAGAGAGACAGGGGAGGTTGCTGCACAGCGTTTGATGTAAGGAGGGACACACCAATAAATGGCATAGCTTTTCCTCCTTTTAAGGGGTAAAGGACATTGGGAAGGGTGATGCTACAGCAGTGGTCTATAGTGTAGCACGGCCAGGAGGGGGTGTTAGTGCTGTGGAGAAGTCTGATGCCAGCCTTGGTGATGTTTTGGTTTTTGTTTAGTTCAAGTTTTGATTGTTTTGCATAATTTGATCACAAGAGTGCTTGTGAAGGAGTTCACTAAATTCCATTGGAAAAAGTGGGGGAGATGCTACTGGTAGATGGGTATGGTCAAGGTACATTCCTAGGATTTATTTGGTATTTTTATATGGGGTGTTAGTCCTCTTAAATCCATTTATTCAAAAAAGGCAGAAGTAGATTCTAGAAGATCATTTGATATATTTTAATTGTACAAAGTTGGTTTTTGATGTGAGATGATTCTAAATATGAATCCACACTTTGAGGAATTTCCCCGAGATTTATTGGGGATTAAAAGTATTTAAAACTATTATTATTCCATTTTTGGCATTTAAGAAAATAGGCAAAAATAAATAATAAAAGTCTTCCAAAATATTTATTTTTGAGGTGGGAATGTAGGGTATGATATATGGATCTCAATTGAACCAAAAGTTGAGTAAGTGTTATGGCAAAAACCAAACTTTCCATTATGGATGAAGTTTTGGGAATTTTATCTATTAAAGGAATTAAATAGATTTGGGGCCATAATAATTATGGATAATATTTGATAAATATTGATGATCAGGGTAGGTGATGTTGAAAAGGTGTAGCAAGAATTTTCAACCTTGGGAATTGGAAATCCAACTTGAATTAGATGAAAAACAAGGAGTTGAGGATCTAGGGTGATGTTATTTTCATACCACCAAAACCTTGTTGGATCTTGGAGCTCAGAGCTCACCTTGATACAAGGGATATATGGATAGTTAGACCAAGTCATATATATGATCATGGAAGAATGAGTTTGGATTGGTTACATTTGAGGTGGTCTGGAAGTGATGGCAAACTTTGTTGAAAATAAGGCTGCCATACCAAATGAGTCATGATGCCTTATAAACCATGTGGGTTTAAGAAGCACAAAGATCCACTTGGAACAAGTTAAGTAGATGTTGATATACCTATATGAGTATAACACAACCATCCAAAGAGTTGGTCCAGAGAAGGTGGGATGGTGGTGTGAGCTTCTATCAAAGTAGGCATGATGACTAGATTTGTAGGAATAGTTATTTTCTTGCCTGCAAAACCATCAAGAACAAGTGGGTTGGAGGATGATCTAATCCAGGGCAAGAGTGGTCCTTGGTATTACTTAGGATGGTTAACATGATGGTTCAAGTGCATTTCCAATAATGCACATGGTTTGAGAAAGGGAGGCATTCAAAAAGGTGATGTTGAAACAGTTTATAGACTGTCAAATTTGGCAGTTTTGAGGATTTTGACTAGAGTATGAGAGGGGATGTTTTGGATGGGTTGCAAGGTACCCAAGAATCATAAAGTGGATGATGTTGAATTTTGGGAAGAGTATGAAGTATCCATGCTTGATATTGGTCATCAATGACTTGGAAACTTCTAGAAGGGATCACTTCAAAATTGATCTAGTTAAGGGTTTTAGATGATCACCTAGTGGCTAGAGATCAGATCCATCTTGTATTCTTTCTTAGGGTTTGGTGGTATTAAAGTATCTTGATCCTAGAGGATGAGCTCCTAGAGTAGCTCATACTACTTCTGAGCAACCAAGTCAACCAGCAGATCAAGGCAACTCATCTTATAAACAAGTCAACTACTACTAGGGTTACCATCAAGCTTAGCTTGAGGTAAGGATGGGTAATTTTGAGAGGTTGGAGTTTGAAAAAGGTAAGGTCCTTGGTACATATACCAAAAGTAGAATTCAAAGGTTTTATAACTAGGTTTTGGAAAACTTAGAGGTCAGAGTAGTTGAAGTTCTGTCTTGAAAACATAAGGAGATTATATTATATATCTCTCCGTAGTTTTGTCAATAGAAGCTACTAAAGTAGTGTTGGTTACATAAGCAATCTTGGCTCATGTTTTGAAATGCCAGAACATTTGAGAATATGTAAAATGAGCCAGGATAGTTTTGTTATATAGCTTTTGTGAACTGATGGTGAGGTAAGGAGTATCATATGGTACACATTCATATGCATAAGCATATCCAAACAACAAGCAAACACTTCAGCATTAAACATGAAAAGGTTTTTGTTCCCCATGATTTTTTTTGCATTCTGGACAACTAATCAGGTTTGCTGAAATTAGGATGTTACAGCTATAGCCACCACATCTACTCTGTCATCACTCTTCGACTCTCCAAACAAAAACGCCATCAACAACAACGCCACTTGCCTTATGGGGAGAGGGTCCGAGGTATCATGTTCTATTTATTCATTTCCTAAGACTAACATAAATATGGATATGGATGATCATACTAGTCTGAAGATAAAAGAAGAAGTTATTGCTTTGGACACTTTTTCACTAACTTGCAAGGTGATCACAAACTTAATTTGATGCTCTGATGAGTCAACTTGCCCAATCCAAAGATCTTCTAGAAGAAAAGGGCATAATTGAAAGAGAAGATGCCTTGGAGATAGTCTCCTTGAAGAATGCCTTGGAAGAAGAAGAGGAGCTCGAGTATCCTTGGAAGAGAGACTTGAGTCAATTGAGGAGTCCCATGAAGAGGTTGTTGCTCAGCTCATCAAAGAACATGACAACGCTCTTTCTAAGGTAAAGAAACTAATAAGGGAAAAATTGAATTTGGGACTGCTCATGCTAGACTCTTGGAGAAGTTTGAGAAGCTTCACATTGCTCACAGGCTTTGGAGAGTGAACATTCTACTCTAAATGAGTCTCTTGACCAGCTCCAAACTCAATTGGAGAACTTGCAAAGGGATCTCAACACAAAGGTAAAGAAGTTCTAGATGAGG
>CAJUXJ010000536.1:0-27296 GCA_910589775.1 Avena eriantha | reverse complement strand
ACTCTAGTGGTTGATCCATGTATGGTTTGTGGAAATAACACACATGCAATGACTCTAGTGGTTGATCCATGTGTGGTTTGTGGAAAGAACACACATGCAATGACCACTGGTGGATCCATGTGTGGTTTGTGGAAAAGAACACACATGCAATGACTCTAGTGGTTGATCCATGTTTGTTTCTGGAAATAACACACATGCAATGACTCTAATGGTTGATCCATGTGTGGTTTGTGAAAAGAACACACATGCAATGACTCTAGTGTTGGTTTTAGTATAAGAACACACATGCAATGACTCTAGTGGTTGATCCATGTGTGGTTTGTGGAAATAACACATATGCAATGACTCTAGTGGTTGATCCATCTGTGGTTTGTGGAAATAACACATATGCAATGACTCTAGTGGGTCCACATGTGTGGTTTGTGGAAAGAACATACATGCAATGACTCTGGTTGATCCATATGTGGTTTGTGGAAAGAACACACATGCAATGACTCTAGTGGTGGATCCAAGTGTGGTTTGTGGAAAATAACACACATGCAATGATTCTAGTGCTGGTTTGTGGTTTTAGTATAACCACAAACATGTAATGACTCTAGTGGTTGATCCATGTGTGATTTGTGGAAAGAACACACATGCAATGACTAGTGGTTGATCCATAAGTTGTTTGTGGAAAGAACACACATGCAATGAGTCTAGTGGTGGATACATGTGTGGTTTGTGGAAAAGAACACACATGCAATGACTCTAGTGTTCGTTTGTGGTTTTAGTATAAGAAAAAACATGCAATGACTCTAGTGGTTGATCCATGTGTGGTTTGTGGAAATAAAACACATGCAATGACTCTAGTGGTTGATCCATGTGTGGTTTGTGGAAAGAACACACATGCAATGACCACTGGTGGATCCATGTGTGGTTTGTGGAAAAGAACACACATGCAATGACTCTAGTGGTTGATCCATGTTTGTTTGTGGAAATAACACACATGCAATGACTCTAGTGGTTGATCCATGTGTGGTTTGTGAAAAGAACACACATGCAATGACTCTAGTGTTGGTTTTAGTATAAGAACAAACATGCAATGACTCTAGTGGGTCCACATGTGTGGTTTGTGGAAAGAACATAGATGCAATGACTCTGGTTGATCCATATGTGGTTTGTGGAAAGAACACACATGCAATGACTCTAGTGCTGGTTTGTGGTTTTAGTATAAGAACAAACATGCAATGACTATAGTGGTTGATCCATCTGTGGTTTGTGGAAAGAACACACATGCAATGACTAGTGGTTGATCCATAAGTTGTTTGCGGAAAAGAACACACATGCAATGAGTCTACTGGTGGATCCATGTGTGGTTTGTGGAAAAGAACACACATGCAATGACTCTAATGTTGGTTTGTGGTTTTAGTATAAGAACAAACATGCAATGACTCTAGTGGTTGATCCATGTGTGGTTTGTGGAAAGAACACACATGCAATGTCTCTGGTTGATCCATATGTGGTTTGTGGAAAGAACACACATGCAATGACCACTGGTGGATCCATGTGTGGTTTGTGGGAAAGAACACACATGCAATGACTCTAGTGGTTGATCCATGTGTGGTTTGTGGAAAGAACACACATGCAATGACCACTGGTGGATCCATGTTGGTTTTAGTATAAGAACACACATGCAATGACTCTAGTGGTTGATCCATGTTATTTGTGGAAATAACACACATGCAATGACTCTAGTGGTTGATCCATGTGTGGTTTGTGAAAAGAACACACATGCAATGACTCTAGTGTTGGTTTTAGTATAAGAACACACATGCAATCACTCTAGTGGTTGATCCATGTGTGGTTTGTGGAAATAACACATATGCAATGACTCTAGTGGTTGATCCATGTGTGGTTTGTGGAAAAGAACACACATGCAATGCACTCTCGTGGTTGATCCATATGTGGTTTGTGGAAAGAACACACATGCAATGACCATTGGTGGATCCATGTGTGGTTTGTGGAAAAGAACACACATGCAATGACTCTAGTGTTGGTTTGTGGTTTTAGTATAAGAACAAACATGCAATGACTCTAGTGGTTGATCCATGTGTGGTTTGTGGAAAAACACCCATGCAATGACTCTGTTTGATTCATGATACGTCCATTTTGCATCACTATTATATGTCTTAATTCACTATTATGCATTGATATATTTCGTATTGAGAGGTGATACTTATGTTATTTCATCTGTTTTTGCATGGTTGATGACTTTTGGAGCATGGACCGCTGGAGTCAGGATTCTGATGGAAAAGGTGTTGTTTGGAGGCAAAATTCGCGAAGATCAGAAAATTCGGGAAAATATACAGAAAATTCTATTTTTCCAGAAGACTTAGGATGCCAGAAGATGGAGTGGAGGTGGTCCACAAGGGGCCCACACCACCCCATGGCGCGGGCAGGCCTAGGCCGCGCCTGGGAGTGGTGTGGCCGCCCTGGCCCACTCCAGCCTCTCCCCTCTGGCTGTATATCATCCCCACGAAACCCTAAGACTTGGGGAGCGACCACAGAAAGATTCCGCCGCTCTGCGGGGCGGAAAACATCGAGAGAGAAAGATCTCTCCGGCAGACAGATTTCTGCCGAGGGAATTCCTTCCCGGAGAGGGGAGATCGTCGCCATCAACACCACCATCAAGCTGGACTTCATCGGGATCATCATCATCACCATCAGCACCCTCATCACCATCTCCATATTGCTGTAACAATTGAGTTGAATCTTGCATTAGTTCATAGGGGAAACTTTCCCGGTGTTGATTACTCTTTTTAGTTGATGCTATTGAGTGAACCATTGAATTATTGTTTATGTTCAGATTATTATACATCATTATTCCATCTCTGATCATGATCCATATGATGTCTTGTGAGTAGTTCGTTTTGTTCTTGAGGACATGGGAGAAGTCTTGTTGTTACTAGTGGAGTTGTGTTGAGAAAGATTCAATAGATTGTTATTTAAGTTGTGGTGTACTTCTTCTAGTGGTGTCATGTGAACGTCGACTACATGACACTTCACCTATATGGGCCTAGGGGAATGCATTGTGTATTTGGCTACTAATCGTAGGGGTTGCCGGAGTGACAGAAACCTGAACCCCCGTTAGGAAACCATTGCACAAGGGACGTAAGGGTCTTAGAGTTTAAAGTCGTGGTTAGGTTTCTACCTTAATTACTTTCTTGTACTTACGGATGTTTGCAAGGGGTATAATCACAAGTATGTATTAGTATTGGATGGGGCGGTACATTAGCACAGTTTCACCCACACAACACTTAGCAAGCTAGAGAAGATTAATCGACTATATGAAGCGAAAGCACTTGACAGTCTTCCCATGTGTCCTCGAGAACGTTTGGTTATCTTAAGTAATACAACCGGCTTGTCCTTTGCTGCATAAAGGATTTGGCCACTTGCTGCATTTATTCCTACTGTCTTTTGTTTACTCGTACTTTGTTTACTTGCTTTATCGAAAACCCCTAAAAATCCGTTTGCTAAGTATTTGCAGAGAATTCTTGATCCATACCACTAGCCAGCACCTTCTGCTCCTCGTTGGGTTCGACACTCTTACTTATCGAAAATACTGCGATACACCCCCTATACTTGTGGGTCATCAAGACTATTTTCTGGCGCCGTTTCCGGGGAGTGAAGCGCTATTGGAGAGTGGAACTGGTAAAGGAAACTTCTACTGTGAGTATTGTTTGCTTCTGCTAGTTGCTTTATTTTCGTTATGGATAATTCGCCGAGTTTCTTATTTGGTAATGCTACTACCACTGCTAAGGTAGTAGATAAGCCACCACCTGCTGAGAAAGATGTTTTCAAAATACCTACAAGAATTATTGATCGTGTTATGGATAACTACTATGTTGGGGATGGAACTGTCCATCCCGGTGATCATTTACTCTTTATACACGAATTATGCGGGTTGTTCAAGTGTGCAGGTATTACTACAGATCAAGTTAAGAAGAAGTTATTCTCATTATCACTAAAAGGAAGAGCTGAGGAATGGTATAAGCTGCTGAAGAATGGTCAAGCTCTGGAATGGGAGGAAATAGTACCTCTCTTTTATTCAAAGTTGTATCCTCCTAGTGAGATTCATAAAGATCGGAATCAAATATACAACTTTTGGCCTCTTGATGGAGAGAGTACAGCTCAAGCTTGGGGGAGATTGAAGGTACTAATGCTCAAATGTCCCATTCATGAGCTCCCCAACAATATTATTATCAATAACTTTTATGCAAGGCTCCCTCTACATGATAAAGATTTATTGGATGCTTCTTGTGCTGGATCATTCACTCGTATGGAAGAAGAAGCTAAATGGGACCTTCTAGATCGTATTCAAGACAATACTGAAGCTTGGGAGAATGACAAAGGTAGAAAGTCAGGTATAAATTATGATTATGAATGCATAGAATCTTTTATGGGAACTGATGACTTTCAAAATATTAAAAATTCTTATGGTCTAGACTCTCAAGCTATTGCTTCTTATTTTAAGGCTTTTGCTTCCTACATTGAAGTGCCTAAAAAGAAGTGGAATAAGTATCATGAACCTTATAAAGATATTGCTAAGAGTGTTCCTGCAAGAAATACTGAAGTTTATACTGCTAATCATGTTCTACCTGAACCTTATATTGAGAAAATGCCTTTTCCAGTTAAGGTAAAGGAACATTCTATGATGGCTAGTATGGTAGATGAAAGTATGAATAAAGCTGTTGAACCTGATAAACAAATGGTTGATGAACCTATAATAGCAAATGTGAAAGACTTTGTCACTGAGTATGAGGAAGAGGGACACACTATCCTTTGTAAGGATACCTCTAATATTGTTTCACATAATAGTGTTATGAGAACTAGTATTCCTGTGTTTTCTGTTAGAATAAGTGATCATTGCTATGATGGTTCTTGTGATAGCTATGTTGTTAAGTTTATGCATGATACTGAAAGTTACTATGAAAGAGGAAAAAGTGTTCTTGTGTATCTCAATAATATCAAGTTTCCTCGTTTTATGCTGAAAGTTTTTATGTTGCACTTCTTTTGCCTTCTTATGCAAGTTACCTTTGGTTTCAACAACTTGTTTGTTTACAAAATCGCCTTGCATAGGAAGTGGGTTAGACTTAAATGTGTGTGTGTTTTTGCTTCTTAATGCTCGCTTTCACTTCAATTCATATCCCTATGAGAGCTTCTTCAAATTATCATGCCCATCTTAATGGCTATAAAGAAAGAGCTTTATGGGAGACAACCCAATTTGTTTTTGCTTTCAGTTTGTTTTTATTTCTTTGAGTCTTGGAAGTTATTACTTCGGTAATAACCGCTCCTTATCCGTTTGTTTGGTTTTTGTGTCAAGATCAACCTCTAATGAGAGAGAAGTAATATTTGGGGAAGTTGCTGTCCCGAAACAGATTTTTGTGCTTCACCGTAAAAATTCGTGAGAGATCTCTGTATGTCGGATTGAGCTGTAATGTTTTGTGCTTCTGCCCCAGGTTGTTATTTAACTTTCGTTAGTTTTCCACTTTTTGATTTGAGCAACAGAAGATTTTCGAAAAAATTGATCTTTACCTGCTGGTCTGTTTTGACAGATTTTGCCACTCTTGCATTTGTTTCTTTATTCGATTTCCTTTTTGAATTCTTTTTGGGTTTTCGGAAGGAGTTGCTACAGTAGCTTATGTTTTGATGGTTTTCATTTGAAGTTGGACTCAAAAGGTTTTATCACTTCACTTATACTAATGTTGCTAATGAGAATTGTGTGAAGTTTTGTGTGAAAGAGATTTCCAGGAAGTGGAGATAATGGTGTAATAAGGAAGAGGAAGGATTTATGACTCAAGTAATAAGTGTATGAAGATGAAGATATTGATGTTATTCAAGTGGTGACTCCGGAAGAATCTATTATATACCAAATTCAGAGACCTGCAGAGTCCGTTTCCAACTAGGTAATAGTTCTGGTAAGAAAAGTTCCGCGAAAATACAATCCAACTATATTTTTGCAGTTTTCAGTCAATAAGGAAAGCTACGGAGAGAAAAAGGGACGGAAACGGAGCCAGGGTGGCCCACACCACCCCATGGCGCGGGCCCACCCCTGGCCGCGCCACCAGGTGGTGAGTCCACCCAGGACTCCACCCTCCGACTCGTTTTCTCCCAGTACCTTCCTTTTGATATGAAACTTCGTAATATATAACCCCCCGGATCCACCGAGGTTCGTATATCGTGTTTTCGTCGTGTTTTTGTTTTGATCTATTTCTACCAGGACATACTCTTTGAAGGTTTAGAGGCACGATGGTGTCTGCCAAGTATAAAGGGAAGGAGCCCATGGAGGAAGACCTCCAAGACCCCGGGAAGGAGAAAGAGGTCAAGAGTGAAGGTGAAGAGGAGCCAAAGCACACCGGCACTACCGTTGCAAGCATTGGAGTGGTGGCAAATCCAGCCATTGGAGGGAAGCCTCCTCATCACCGTTCAGATCCCTGGTCACTTCCTCCATGCACCAAGAATCCTTTCCACACTCTTATCCATGAGCATCAATACCAGAATATGCCCAAGGAGAAATTACCCTCCAATTGGGATTTGCCTCGTTCTAGGCATGCAGGAAAAGAAGACTTCAAGGAGGAAGAGTGGGGAAAGAATAGCAAGAGATGAGATTCTCAACACGACATGATCATGAGCCGCATTGAGCAAAACTCAGAGCTGATTCGTAATCTCACCTTCGAGATTGAGGACTTTGGGAAACTTATCAAAGAGCTCATCAAGAGGATACCACCACCACCAAAGGAGTAATTCGTCATCAGGTTTGGCATCCCCTTGGTTTGTTCCAAGCTTGGGGGAGTGCCGCGGTATCACATCACTATCTTCTATCTTTTTACCTTATTAGTAGAGTCATATCATGAATAGAGGAGTTATTATGTAGTATGGTTTGCATTATGGAAGTGTCCCCTCTCTCGTTAGATATGTATCCCTTGGTGTGAGTTGTCGTTATGGAATATTAATGAGAAGTTCTGTCATCCACTCTTTTTCATAGCTTATATTAGTTTTCAATTCGTGGTTATATGATTGATCTTGTTGTTAGTATTGGTAGCACTCTGGGATCATTGAGTTAATTAGTTGGTTTTGGCAAACCTGGCTCGGTCAGTAGCAACACCTTTTTGAGAGTTGAAAAAGAAAAAGATAGAAGTACTCTAGAGGAAAATAATTTCATCTTTCTTTCTTTCTTGATTTGCTCATAAGTCTAGTATTCTCAAGTTAAGATCTTTTGTGCTCCCAAGGAAGATGACTTGTATGTTTGTTTGTTTCCGTCAACTCTTCTACTTGCTACCCAGCCTTGCTAGCCAAAAACCTGTACTGAGAGGGTATTCTTCTCGTGCATCCACCTTCTTTAAACCAAAACCTTTGCCATTTGTGTCCACCATACCTACCTAGTAGCATTAGTGCTATTCCAAGTAAATTCTTGTTTTATCTACTTCCCAAATTAAACTTGTTATGTGAAAATTAGTGATTAAAGCTCTCACGAACTTGTTATGTGAAAATATGTGAAAATTAGTGATTAAACCAAAAACTTTGCATCACTATTCTGTGTCTTAATTCACTATTATTCATTGATATATTTCGTATTGAGAGGTGATACTTATGTTATTTCATCTGTTTTTGCATGGTTGATGACTTTTGGAGCATGGACCGCTGCAGTCAGGATTCTGATGGAAAAGGTGCTGTTTGGAGGCAAAATTCGCGAAGATCAGAAAATTTGGGAAAATATACGGAAAATTCTATTTTTCCAGAAGACTCGGGATGCCAGAAGATGGAGTGGAGGTGGGCCACAAGGGGCCCACACCACCCCATGGCGCGGGCAGGCCTAGGCCGTGCCTGGGAGTGGTGTGGCCGCCCTGGCCCACTCCAGCCTCTCCCCTCTGGCGTATATCATCCCCACGAAACCCTAAGACTTGGGGAGCGACCACAGAAAGATTTCGTCGCCTCTGTGGGGCGGAAAACACCGAGAGAGAAAGATCTCTCCAGCAGACAGATTTCTGCCGGGGGAATTCCTTCCCGGAGAGGGGAGATCGTCGCCATCAACACCACCATCAAGCTGGACTTCATCGGGATCATCATCACCATCAGCACCCTCATCACCATCTCCATATTGCTGTAACAATTGAGTTGAATCTTGCATTAGTTCATAGGGGAAACTTTCCCGGTGTTGATTACTCTTTTTAGTTGATGCTATTGAGTGAACCATTGAATTATTGTTTATGTTTAGATTATTATACATCATTATTCCATCTCTGATCATGATCCATATGATGTCTTGTGAGTAGTTCGTTTTGTTCTTGAGGACATGGGAGAAGTCTTGTTGTTAGTAGTGGAGTTGTGTTGAGAAAGATTCAATAGATTGTTATTTAAGTTGTGGTGTACTTCTTCTAGTGGTGTCATGTGAACGTCGACTACATGACACTTCACCTATATGGGCCTAGGGGAATGCATTGTGTATTTGGATACTAATCGTAGGGGTTGCCGGAGTGACAGAAACCTGAACCCCCGTTAGGAAACCATTGCACAAGGGACGTAAGGGTCTTAGAGTTTAAAGCTATGGTTAGGTTTCTACCTTAATTACTTTCTTATACTTACGGATGTTTGCAAGGGGTATAATCACAAGTATGTATTAGTCTTGGATGGGGCGGTACATTAGCACAGGTTCACCCACACAACACTTAGCAAGCTAGAGAAGATTAATCGACTATATGAAGCGAAAGCACTTGACAGTCTTCCCATGTGTCCTCGAGAATGTTTGGTTATCTTAAGTAATACAACCGGCTTGTCCTTTGCTGCATAAAGATTGGGCCACTTGCTGCATTTATTCCTACTGTCTTTTGTTTACTCGTACTTTGTTTACTTGCTTTATCGAAAACCCCTAAAAATCCGTTTGCTAAGTATTTGCAGAGAATTCCTGATCCATACCACTAGCCAGCACATTCTGCTCCTCGTTGGGTTCGACACTCTTACTTATCGAAAATACTGCGATACACCCCCTATACTTGTGGGTCATCAATCCATATGTGGTTTGTGGAAAGAACACACATGCAGTGACCACTGGTGGATCCATGTGTGGTTTGTGGAAAAGAACACACATGCAATGACTCTAGTGCTGGTTTGTGGTTTTAGTATAAGAACAAACATGCAATGACTCTAGTGGTTGATCCATGTGTGGTTTGTGGAAAGAACACACATGCAATGACTCTAGTGGTTGATCCATGTGTGGTTTGTGGAAAGAACACACATGCAATGAGCACTGCTGGATCCATGTGTGGTTTGTGGAAAAGAACACACATGCAATGACCTAGTGGTTGATCCATGTTTGTTTGTGGAAATAACACACATGCAATGACTCTAGTGGTTGATCCATGTGTGGTTTGTGAAAAGAACACACATGCAATGACTCTAGTGTTGGTTTTAGTATAAGAACACACATGCAATGACTCTAGTGGTTGATCCATGTGTGGTTTGTGGAAATAACACATATGCAATGACTCTAGTGGTTGATGCATGCGTGGTTTGTGGAAATAACACACATGCAATGACTCTATTACTGGTTTGTGGTTTTAGTATAAGAACACACATGCAATGACTCTAGTGGTTGATCCATGTTTGTTTGTGGTTTTAGTATAAGAACAAACATCCTCTCTCTCTCTCTCTCTCTCGTAGAAGCCCAAACCTGTGCCCACTCTGTCTGCTACGCCCTGATTGGTTGTCACAGCTGTCACGCGGATCGTGCGCACCAACCGTTGATCCTGTGTGATCCAACGAGGCTCGTTGCACACGTCGTGCCCTTCACAGGACAGCGCGAGACAGCACGGACGTCTCCCTCAACGAGACTTCTACAAGAAGGAACATGATGCTGTCCATGGAAAAAGTGGTCGAGTGGTCATGTCATGTTTAATCTAGTCTGCAAAGGCTACAAGTCTACTACACGGCAACTGGTCATCCACGGTCAACCGGCTATACCATTTTTACTACGCAGCGCACCTGCACTCTCACTTCCGCCAGGCCCCCACCACACGAACCTTCCACGCGACAGCCGCAGCCGGAAGAGCTGTCAACCGGGGCCCTCAGGGAGGCCTAAACGTCCCCGCATTAAACACCCAGCCCATCGGGTCCTCCATTCGCACTCATCCACTACTCTCTCTTCCCTATCCAGCAAAACACCACAATCTTGAACGTACTTGAACGAACCTTCTCCATGAAACCAGTGCGTGGGGGTGAGTGTCCGGGCATCGCCGCCGAGGTGGTGCTTCACGCGGTAGATCTGGAGGAGCATCACGCAGCATAGGCCGAGGAGGACGTGCAGTTCAACCCCTTCGGAGGCGCCGATGAGGGCGTGGAGTTCGACGAACACGCTCCTCTCGTGTACCCGGAGGTACATCTATTTCTACATGTTTCATATTTTCTGCTCGAGCTTAATCTATCCAGGCGTCATAAAATAATCTAGTCCTAATGATTAGATGCAACATACAAACCGGTACATGGAGAGATCTAGTCTGTTCTGAATGAATCCACGTTATTTATTAATTAATAAGTTACCAAGAACACAAACCACATTAATTTAGGAGCGAGTTGGGGAGACGGCCGTAATGAACCGCTGAACCTGTATAGACATGTTATTGCATCGAAAGTAACTTGGAATGGTGGAAGGAATGTATATTTATTATTTTGCTCACTTCGGTTTGTATTCCATACATTACAGGTGTATTCAAGTGAGATGGACTCTGACAAGGAGACCAGGGACAACAAGAGCCGCCATGTCATGAAGAAGCTCAAGAGCGGGATACTCCCTTTCCGCACTCGACTTGGGGAGCTCAGGTGCCCTTTCTGTAAGAAAGGAGTCAACCCGAGGATTGCCAGCTTGATCCCGCATGCGGTTGGTATCGGTAAAAGCCCGGCTAGTAAACACAAGTTGGCGACCAAGGCTAAGCACGCTGCTTATGGCAAGTTCCTGAGGGAGTATGTCAAGAACGGCCTAGTGTCCCCTTACTTAGGAATCAGCAACTCCTAGCCGACCAACCCCGTCACTATGTTGGCCCGGACACTAATAATATTTAGTTCTCTTACCGTATCTAGACCCTTAAACTATGTGGATTTCTATTTTCATACCCTTCAAAATATATTCAAGTTCATCTGTTTATGTTGTTAAAGTTCCGGTGGCATACTCGTTATTTGCATGGATAGAGGGGTGCCCCCGACAGATATAAGGGTTATCTTGTCCGCTAGATCACAGAGGATCAACGGTTGGTGGACAAAACTGAGTACAACTAAATCTCCATGGTTAGACACGACGGAAAAAACGTGACTCACGGTACGTGTGTGCGGTGCACGGGGCAGTAGCGGACACGTGTGGCCGTGCACGGTGCATTAGCCTACACGGTGCACGGTAGTGCAACGAAACACCGCTTCCCTTCTCCATTAATAGAGGCCTCCCCACTCCCACTCCCACTCCCACTCCCACTCCCACTTATCACGCACTCGCTCACTCAACTGTTTTCACTGTCCCATCACCTTCTGCAAACGCCCAACAAAACCCCAACCACGTCGGCGATGGAGAAGATCGGCGTGGTGGCCATCGGCGCCTCCAAGGCAGCCGGCGAGGAGCCCCCCGTCCCCGCATCCGACGTAGCCTCCAGCGAGGAGGCCCCTGCTGGTCTCGGACAGATCCCGCTCGGCTGGGACCCCTATGAGGAGGTTGTCTACATAAGGCCGGAGAACCCCTTCGACACCAACATCGCCGACCCGTGGTCTAAGGTAACCAGGGTTTTCTCCCCTTCCCTTGTTCTTCCCCCGTTCCCATCGTTGGATGCTAGATCGTATGTTATTAGGGCTCGGCTATTCGTATTTTTTACAGTAGCTAATCCTATTGTGTTAGATCTCGATTTTCGAGGAATCCCCCTGTTCGTAGTTGGGATCAGTATTCGATTTGGTTTGAGATTTGGGGAATAATTGGGAGATCTCATTCGGTTAATTTATGCAAAATATCAATCCCGATAATCAAAGTATCTCAATCATGTCTTTATTTCACTCTTCTGTTTTTTTCCAACAGGAGGATAGCAGCGACCTCCGCAGCGACGACGAGTCGCAGGACACCAAGACTCGTCTTGTGCTGAGGAGGCTAAAGTCCGGTCAGTACAATAACTTCTTCACCGGCGACGTGTACAGGTGCCCCTTCTGCCCCACCAGGGGGCTCCGCGGCACGGACTTCAACTCCCTCGTGAAGCATGCCGAGGACGTGAGGACCTGCGGCGAGTCCATGAACATCCACGGCTTCAGGGCCAAGCACCAGGCGCTCGGTCTTCACCTCCGCAACCTCCAGAAGGTGGCTATCGAGGAGGTTCGCATGCCCCCGATCAGACCCAAGGTGCCCAAGGTCAAGGGGCTGGGCATCAAGAAGTGGAGGAGGCGCCAGAGGGAGGAGGCGGATGCCCTCCTGGCAGATGCCACGAGGGGCCACTGGTCAGCTGTTGTTGCTGCTGCTGCTATTGTAAAGCAGCTTCTTTTGTCTTGTCTGTGTTGAAGCAGTCCGCTGCTGCTGCTGAGTAGCCTAATTGTCGAACCTCATTAAGTACCGTGCTATATAACCTATATTAGCTGCTTTATCTACATCTGCTCTATTTACTGAATTTATTTATGGTGCTGGTTTCTTTTGCTGCTCTAGATTTGCTACCAGATTGGGGTAAAACGATCGCAAAAGGAACAATGAATGAAGAGAGAAGCTGCTCTAGATTCCCTACCTTTTTGGGCAAAAAAAACACAACTGTTAGAGAGAGAGGGGAAAAGATGCTCTTTAAAAAGGCCACTTTAGGCATCATGGCGCACGTAACGGCCAAGCCTTTGACCAGACGGCACCCCCCTCCGAGCGCATGTGAGGGCTTCGGAATATCGGGAGGGCAAGAGTGAGGACAAACGAGACACAATGTTGCTATAGCTAAATCTGACAAAAAGCTGAATTTGGCTTTACCATGCAATTTGGCTAGAGATCCACAATGTAGCTATTCTAAATCCCTAAACTATGTGGTGCGTTGAAACCTAATGCTTTTCCACCGACACATGTGTTGCAAAGTTGCTTGATTGTGCATGCTTACACAAGTGGCCTACAGAGAAACTTATAGAACCATGGGCAAACGAGTTTCATTTGGCAAACTCGGGACAAGCTTTGCGCAATCGGCAGGCCTGATCGGGTGGGCGGCAGCCCCGGGGTGCAGGGATGCTAGGTCCATGTCTATGCTTACACTTCTTAAACTTGTTAGGAATTAATAATAACTGACACTTCCTTCTGTCCTGCCACGTTACGTCGTGTCAGCACCACGCACCCGGACGGTGGTCTACGTGACCGGTCTCTGCCACGCCAAAGCCACATCGCACACCTGTCCCATCGCCTACCGGGACGGACGCCGAATTTAATTGCTAGTATTGGAAACCATCGGTGCTCGTCCGGTCAAACTTGCTTCTGCATGGGTATGACCGGAATATTGGTAAACGGAATTTAAGCATCGCCTTCTGTCTCCTCAGCACATCACTGTGCAAAAATCCCCAACTCATTCCTTCCGTCGGCGCCACCATCGCAAGAACCATCGATGCTGCCGCAGGCACCGCCTCCACCTGGCCATACCACCGCAACAGATCACTCCACCTCCACGCCCAGTCCCAGCCACCGCTATCGAAACTAGGCCACCGCAGACGAACATTAGCTGCCGCCATGGACACAGAGTATGGCGTGTTCGACGACGGGAGCGACTACACCGACGAGTACACCGTCACCGCCCCATGGCACCACCAAGCTGACGGTCATCCACACAAATGCGTCAGCGGAGGTGGCCAAGGTCATCGCAATGTACGAGCGGTGGCTACAAGATCCGATGGATAGGTACAAGATCGTCGGCCTTGACCTCGAGTATACCAGAGATAGGAAGAGGACGACGCTTTTGCAGCTGTCCATGCGCAACCACTGCCTACTATATCATGTATGTAGGGCCAAATCTGTATGCCCGGAGCTTCGTGAGTTCCTACACAGGAGGGAGATCTACTTCGCCAGTGTCAACATCAAGAATGACACTCCGAAGCTAGAACGAGATCTCCTCGTTCATGTCGTCAATCACGTCGATCTCCAACGTTTGTGGAGGTACCTGGATGGCGGTACGGGGAAAGCCGGCATGGCTAGACTCGCTTCCGACATCATCAACCGTGAGTACGCCAGCATGAAAATTGAGTTCCCGAAGCACCTGCACGAGCGATGGGAGTGGAGGCACCTGGATTACGATGCGATCAAGTACGCACCCAGGGACGCGTATGTCTGCTACGAGATGCTCAACAGGATCTGGCAGGTGGGTGAGTGTGTTGTTTACCACTACTAGTTTTGCATTTCGTTCCTAGTTTTATCTCGCCTGTATTTTATCTCGCCTGTATTTTCTAAGCATTCTGTGTGTAAGAACCAAGCTCGTATGATCCTTGTGCTATTAGCTACTTAACCTGTATGAATTACATTCCCCCTTTTGTATGCTCAACATTCATCCTTACAAATTCTGTCTATGCCATTTGCATGCGGCAGAATCCAGGACTGACATGCATAAGGTGTGATACAGTCATAAGTCATAACCAAACCCAGATTATAGAGGAGGATACAGTCATAAACCAGATTATAGTTTGACAAAGGTAATACACAGCAGTTCGTAATTTCTCACATAGTGTACTTATGAAATAACATGTTTTCATAAACACAACAATCATGCACTAATAGTCTACATCCCAGCCTGTTGGATAAGGCAACCGATCCCAGGTCGCTTGCCCCGGTTTGTAGATTCATCTACGATCCGGCATCTGGGACAAACAACCTGCCTTGGTGGTGGTTCAATGATGCGATGCCTGGAACGAGATTTTACAATCTAGCGGTACAGCTCGTGGCTAACATACCCGTCAATTGTAGCGTACTTCAGATTAGGTTCAGAAAGTGGCTTATCCTCCTAGTAATCGTGCCCTAAACGCCTCCACGAACATCTCGGCAATATGTCCTTCATGTCAGCGTTCCACGGTTCTATGAGTTCGAAGGCAAGAGTGGCCATCCCGGTCTTGCGGCCCTTTGTCCCTGGGATCTAGTAAATTTCCTAGATGTCCACTCTACACTCCTTTGGGATTCTAATGTTGACAGTCGGGCTTTCAAGCAGTTTACTGTCATTCGTGATGTCAACACTGGTAAATGTTATGTACTGGTTCACGAGAAAGTCATGAAACAGATCCCTAATGCTTTCTCCCCACCTGCATGAAAATGAATTCAGACAAATGATATAGCAATAACTTCTGCAAACAGACGGTTCAGGAACAAAAAGACAGCAAAGTCTACCAGATCACGTCAGCCCCCTTCTCGCAAAAAGGCTGGTATACGAGGACGTGCCCCTTCATGGAGAGTTGCACCACGGCGATCCTACGGCAATCGCGGCTGTACTCGAGGTCGAGACCTACGAACCTATTTTCTTCAACTGCAGCCAACTCGTGAAATTATTCAGAGTGTTCCTCACCGTCCGAGGGTTGGTGGTGTAGACGACATCGATCTTCTTCCCGCCATGTACTTCGATGTCGAAGTGCGCAGTTTCTTGCCTGCCGTCGTTTTGGACGTCCGGAGCGTCCATGACTACAGGCAAGAAGGAAAGGATACGGAGGAAGAGGGTGATGCGGTGGTGGAGAAAATGGATGAGGCCATGGAGGAGAAAGATGATGAGGCCGTGGAGGAGGAAATGAGACGGGGAAGTGAAAGATTGGAACCGCCCTTACCAATATCTGGAATGGTGCACGACCGTTCGTAGTAGGGTGAAGGTGGCGAAAAACGGCGGTTTTACACGTCGACGCACTTCCTAAAATTTGTTCTACGCCACTTGCATGCGGTGGAATCAATTCAAACGTAGGCACGTTTACGCGTGCCGACCTTCACTCACTGACAGGCGGGCCGCACATTTCCCTTTTACGATTTATTTTTTCACTTCCTTAGACGGTTCCGGTGCCCGCCCTCAATAATTACGCCCCCCGTTCTTTTCTTCCACGTGGACGAGAACCGGCGGCGGCGGCGGTTCCTTGCAGATTCGCTCCCTACTCGAACAACTGCCCCATCCCTGATTCCACCCCCTCTCGAATCCATCCGCCTCCTCGTCACCATACCTCCATTAATCCACCGGATTCTAGACTCCATTTGCCGCTATGGATAGAGCTTGGGGTAGCAGCAGGCTGAAGCGAAAGGAATGTGACGACAACGCGGATGGCCAGGGCGACCGCTACCGTGAGGATTGGGGATGGCCGAACCTCAGCGCCGCGAATGTGCACCGGATCGCCTCGGAGTTGGACATCATCTCAGCCGGCCGCCTCGCTCGCTGCATCTCTGGCTACCATGTGACGATACGGAACATGGACGAACAACCGTTCGGCACGCCAGGCCTTCTTTACCCCGATAACAGCAAATGGCCAGACGACCGCGATGGCCACGTAAGTTCCAGTATCTAGCTTATTCGTTCAGTCATATCATTGATTCATATGTGCTGAACTCTCATCGGAATCCTATGTTCCTTTCATCGAACGTGTTGTGTGCACGCGTGGTTTGAACAAATCGAACCATTTAAGACTATTCTGTACAGCGGAAGCTCTGCTCGTACCT
This sequence comes from Avena eriantha, assembly GCA_910589775.1. NCBI lineage: Eukaryota > Viridiplantae > Streptophyta > Magnoliopsida > Poales > Poaceae > Avena > Avena eriantha. The sequence goes on along the minus strand of CAJUXJ010000536.1, from coordinate 10,624 downwards.
GATATTCTGGTATTTCTGTAGTGGCACAGTCTTACTTTAGGTGATAGACGAGTTGTCAATTTCGATTTTGCAATGGAATGCCTGCTAGGTGATATTCTGTTTCCTAAAATAAAAACAAACAGATTAGACGATTTAAGGCTGTTATGCCCCGAGCTGTTTAATTATGATCATCGTCAGGAGTTTGTTCTGGGGGGGTCTGCTCCTACTCCATATATTGAGTATCTTCGTAGTGACACAGGCACAATTTAGGCGATATCTAAGGAGACACCCATATTTAGGCGATATTTTGTGTACTTTAATATAAAGTTCCAGTTGTCAAATTGTATCTGCAATGGAATCCATGCTAGGTGATTGTACCAACTGACAACAAACTCTGCAGAATATTCATGCAAAACTGATGTTGCTGGATAAGTGGTCGGAATCAGTAGTGGTGAATATCAAGGAAGAAGAAGAGACGGAAATGAGAGATGACCAGAACTGGGTGGGTGGCAACGGCGAGTGGCTGGTCCTTTTATCCTAGGATGGGAGTACTTGGACTCTAAAAAATTGCTACAGATCGGAGAGGCTAGCAGTACCATATTTGAAGGGTGTCGGCATTACTGCATTCAACAGCGGGTGGCTTCCGCCCATTTCCGAATTCGCTTACAGGTTCAACATGGCAGAACTTGAGCTCGTGAAGGTACAGCTCCCACATAGACCGCGGGAGGGGGCGTGGAAGAACTGGTAATATGACCTCTTGGTGGTGTTCGACAAGGCAATCGCATTCTTTAGATGTGCAGAAGACAACGAATGGACAGTCTTGTGCGACGACTTCCTGCGGCCAGAGAAGTATGTCCACGCCGTCTTCACCTACGGCTGCTCTTCGTATAGACCGCAACGCATTTATGCGGTCACTGAACCTAGCGGCGACGTGCGTGTTTGGGAGCCGTCCATTTGGGGTGAGTCATGGTGTCATATAGCATGTAAAATCCCATTCAAAATTTTGTTTACTGACCGTTAGTAACACGCAGGTACCCACGCAGCCCGCGCATAATTCCAGCTCCGGTCATCGAAGATGCGCTAGCAGATGCTGAACTTGGGACACGGCGCTGGTTCCTGGCACCTCTCAGAGACAACACGGAACATCATGATGAACTCTTATGGATTCATATCAGAGGAGCACTAAACAGCATTGGTGATACAATAGAACATATGGGGACACAACTTTCTTCATACCCATCGCTACGGTGTCACGTTTTCTCGAGGTCCGCATGCCCATCCGAAGACCCAGTAGAGCAAGTCTGGAGCAGAGTCAACAATCTGAAGGGACAATCTGTGTTTCTTGGGATCAACTACCCTTTCTTTGTCGGAGCCCCTAGAGCTGTTGAACCTGTAATTGCTCAGGCAGCCCTGGCCCCTGATGCTGCTGCTGGTGGTGGTGGTGGTGGTGTTGGTGTTGGTGGTGGTGGACCTGACGAAGAACTAGCTGCTGCTGCTCCTGGTGAAGCTGACGAAATACTTGGTGATGTTGCTGCTGGTGAAGCTGACGAAATACTTGCTAATGCTACTGCTGGTGAAGCTGACGAAATACCTGCTGAGGCTGCTGCCGGAGTCTAGGAAGAACATGCTGGTGTTGTTGCTGAGGTGCCAGCACTTCTAGTGTTGATAGCAGACTGTGTCTTTGCTGCACACTCACGCGCCTATCATGTTGACACTCCAGATCCGACCTGGAGCCGAATCCACGTCGGGGGGAGGGGGCCTACAATTGGCTCATCAGTGGGGTCGTACTATTTGAAGGAGAATGAAAGACGGCCAAACGCAGCATTCTGGTTCGTTCCGACGATACCACCAGCTCTAGGGACCTAGTGCTCATACTGGCAGATCCGATGAACCATTGTTCTTTATCTTATCATTAGTTACGCTTATGTGTGTAAAGGCTAAGCTGTGCTTATTTGTGTAAGACTAAGTTAGGCCTAACTGCGTAATATTCAGTGAAGCCCAGCTTTTCTTTCCACGCCCATAACAACAGAATTGCACCATAGAACATACAAATGTAATGTCATACCACGCATTTTTGCTCAAGATAATAACCACTTCAAGCAAATGATACATCATGTACGCATTTGAATGCATCACTAGAATGTGCCACCTATTTACGATTGATGACATGGATCTAGCTTTTTTGTGCTTATTTGCATTGAATCGCTCATTGATTGTTCACATATTTTTTGGTAATGGCTGATGAACTCCACTCTCTTGGTAACTTGCTTCGTCAGCGAGCACTTGTTGATGCAATGCAAAGTACAGAACATGGTCGCCATCGTCATTCCATTTAGGTTCTCTATGTTTTTGTCATCACGGAGCTACTAATTTCAAATGAAAATCTAGTAAACAATATATGTGTACATTGTTAGAGTATGCTACGGCCACGGTACATACATGTTTTTCTACAATCACAAGAAGAAAACTTGATGCATTTTCACCTTGTTGGCGTTGTGCCGAACTGGGTGGATGTGGCTTTGGGGTTCGGAGAGGAAGGTGTCGTGGCTGGTGCGTGTGCAACCACGGCGACGGCGAGCTCGGATTCTAGAGGAGACCAACAGGACCCGAGCATGGTCGGCATGGGTACAGATCTCACCCGGGAATGAATTCCCGTCCCCGCGCCGTGCCAATGGTGCGGTCATGGTGAGGGCGAGCTCCGATTCGGGATGGGGAGGAGAACGGGCCGAGCAGGTTTGTCCAAGTCCTAGCTCCGCGCCATGGCCGTGACCACAGATTGCCGCCCCGGAGGAAGAAGCAGACGCGTAAAGGATGCATGCGCCAACGCTGCAAGCCTACATGGCAGCGACGACGGCAGCGACATAAACGGCGAAAGCTAACAGGGGGGACCCAACTTGACGGCCGTTAGCCTGATTTTTTGTATTGAAACGTAAAGTTGAATTCGTACCGAAAAGGACCCTCTGAGTATTTGGCACGCCAACTATAGTCATCGCGGATGATATCCGGGAACTCGGGTACCACGTTGCCTGGCCACCCCAACTTTGGGCCGCAAAATGATATTCTCCCTCCCAAGAGTACCGCCGATTCCTCCCAAGAGGGCTTACGACCTGACCGATGAGGAGACCGATGCGGTCGTACGGGACGAAGTGGATGCTCATTTTAAAAAGAAACAACCTGAGCCAGAGGTCCAAATAAACCGGAAACCAAGGAGCACTTTAGGAAATTACTGACACAGACATCCCAAGCTCAGTTAAATGCGCCAGATAACTATACATGATGTCTTCAGAAGACACTGAAACAGAAGAGATCAAGCGGTAGAGGAAGCATCACAAAAGAGCTTCCCCAGCAGGGGGAACAAGCAAAACAATCGAGTGGTAGCGGAAGCATCAGAACGGACGTCCCCCAGCTGGGGAAACAAGCAAAACAATCGAGTGGTAGCCGAAGAACCAAAAGAGATGTTCCCCAGCTAGGGAAACAAGCAAATCAATCGCTCCCCCCACTCCAGGTGAACATACCCGAACCTCAACTATATGAGGTTGAACCTATGAATCCGGAAACGGCTAAGATATTGGCCGAGCAATGTAATATGTCTATTCATGACATTATTCACGGCGATATGCCCAAGGCTGAGGTAGCACCCAAATTTGTTCACGGGGAGCCTCTAGTCAGTTCTGAGAGGCTTCGGGATATGCCAACAAAAATGCGACGATTCTATGAATGGTACATGAAAGCATCAAAAGAACACAATATTGGCTCATACTGAAAGTTCGAAAATCGCATTACTTCACTGAAGACGAGGTCCCTGTTGAATTTACAGAATTATTTCAGTTATTCAATCTAAAGGAACTCGATAAAACTATCCTCAGTTCCTATTGTCTGTAAGTGATTACTTTATTTATGTGTTAAGTCTCTATCTCAGCTTGTTCAATTCATTGCCGGGTAAGTATACTCACTATATTCTTTTGTACGCTATATATAATGATGCAGAATGAAGATTATCGATTGTAAAAGAAAGGCTATCAATGGATTTTGGGTTCATTGACCCACATCGAGGTTCATGGAGCCTATACTAAAGGATAAGCCCTGGAGACCGAGCACAACTTGTTCCGGTTCTCATGAATCAGCATCTATAATGAAATACTATTTTCTTACCACGGCGGCAAGTGAGTTCTTGTACACATTAAATTTTGCTTACTCGATGTTCAGTGGTAAATGATGAGTTACTGACGTATGTAAACCTTGCGTAGGTACCACTCGATTCTTCTAAGCATTTCAGTTGACTTGGGAAGAGTTCACATCATGGACTCACTAAACAAAGACATTGAAGACTACCGCAGCATTATCGGTCCGCTCCAGAGGTAATTTCAACCATTATCGTACTATATCGGTTTCTTTCGTTCATTTTCTGGAATAACAAGTGGTTATTAACTTATACATTCATTTCTGTGTCGGGTAGGGTTTGGACACGGTTCAACAACCATGTCCGCGGTCAATGGCGTGAGGAGCTATTTTTTAAATCGCTCTCGATAAGTAATACGAGCTAAGTCCGCGCATCTATTTAATTCTTGTTTATGTGCATTTATAATGCTAGAGTTATTATTTGATTAAATTATATTCTTGTAAAGTGTGCGAGGCAGCCACGGGGGACTAATCTATGTGGATTCTACGTGTGCGAGTTCATTCGCATCACTATTGAGAAGCCTTGAAAAATGTTCGAGTAAGTAACAATATATTCATCCTTTATTTTTATTACAAAAAGTTGGTGTTGAGTCTAGTTCATACGATCTCCTTCTTATATAGTTAGACGCGATGCGGGACAAGCTCCTACCAGAGGACCGCCTAATAGCAATCCAAGAGGAATTTGCCTAGATTTTTTGTCGACGAGGTCATAGACCCACGCGGAAAATTCTCTCCACGTAGACCCTAAAGCATCCATGTAATGATCTCCATGTAATCAAATAGACATGATCTGGACCCGGTTGGGACTCCATGTATGCTTGTAAGAGAAATATATTATATATTACATCAATGTGTACAAGTACTGTGTAGTAGCGTTCTGTATGTATACGAAAACTTGTTTTTAATAAAAACACAGAATGAAAATAATTGAACACAAAACACAAAATGGAAAGAAAAACACAAAACCCTAAAACCCCATCTCCTGCTGCGGCAATCAAATGGCCCAAAACGTTGTCGCGGTAGGAACCTTTAGTCCAGTTCGTATTACGAACCGGGACTAAATGTCCTCCCAGCCTAGCGCGGCCGCGGGCCCACGTGTGGACCTTTAGTCCCGGTTCGTAACAGAACCAGGCCTAAGGGCCGGACCTTTAGTCCCGCTTTGGCAGTCCTGATTTTGCAATCCAGGACTAAAGGCTTTTTACGAACTGGGCTAATAGCCTGGTTTCTACTAGTGACGCCAATTAGTGCTGTCTGTGGGAACGAACCCACGGCCACTATCAAAATGAGTGATAAACATCAGGCTAGTTTAGACATAGGCAGTCGGACGAAGAAAATTTTCAGAAAAAACACCCACTGAATCGTGGGTCCCACATTCTTAGCGAACTGATACTGGTTCGTTCCCAACGCGACAAGGTATCGCTAATCTCAGACTCGTCATTGTTTTTGAGTTGCCTGTATTTGCTTGAGTTCGGGGAGTGTAGTGCAGCAAACTAACTCCAATCTTACAAAACCTGATGATCTGCAAGAAGTCGTGATAGTTGATAGATTGATTGATCATAAGAGAGCAGTCATAACTGAAATAGGTTCACAAACAAAATACTAACAAATGTCTGATGAGGCTGAAACAATTATGGTATAGATACACTACGAAATCTGAATGGATCTAATTCAGCTTCCTAGTCTCTCCGTGGTGCTTTTCATGACGCCGGGGCGGTGCCTCCTACGCCCTCGATTTAAAGTGACGTAGTCCTTCTCTTCGTTGTAGTCCTCGTCGACCTCCACCTGATATGTGACGACGCCCTTGGCCTTGAGCTGCTGCGTGAAATCCTCCTTCCGCTCCAGCATCCACCGGTCCAAGCTCTCTGCGACCGGGCCGTCTCGGCGAGCCTGATGTAGAATGCCGCCGCCATCTCGGGGAAACACCTGATCATCTCGTCCGGTATGTCCGCCTTGAAGGGCTCGGGCTTGTAGCTCATCACGCGCCTCACCTCGCTCGCTGGCACCATCGCACAAGATCGTCTTCTTCTTCTTGGTCGCCGTCGCCGTCGCCGGCTCGTCATCGGACGCCGTGTTCATCTGAACTTGCGAATCCGGCGTGTGCTCGCCGGAGGAGGAACCTGAGCTTACGGCCATTGGGATCTCTCGCGCTGCAATTGATTGGATTGTTTTGGATGTGAAAACTTGCCGGCTGATCTCCCTGCATGTTTATACGTAGGAGACTGAGTCCTTGTGGGAGTACTCCAAGTTTTTAACCGGTACTAGTCCTCCCACGTGGTGCAGAACCCGATGGAAAACGCAACTTCTTCCGAGGAGGAGAAACCAGCGGTTCAGAAAAGCACGGCGGAGAGTCGGCTTGCACAGACTACGACGGAGACGACCAAGAAGAAAAAGAAGAAGAAGATCTTGTGTGAGGAGGACGAGTCGTATGTGAACTACGTCCTCTCCTACAAGCCAGAACCCCTTACGGAGCCGGAGGTGTCGGAGTTCCTCGTCAAGAACGACCCCGTCCTAGCGGCGAACCTTTATGTCATGATGGCCAACATGGCCCTGTACGATGAGTACACTAAAGAGAAGACGCTGGAGGAGCAGAGCAACTTTAGGCAGCAGTTAAAACACAGCGCAAAGTCACCTATAGATCGAGGTCGATGAAGACGACGATAGGTATGAGGCCGCCGGCGGCTCTGCCGGTGGAAAAGGACGGAGGAGACACCGCCGCTGGCGTCGTGAAAAGCAAGATAGAAATACCACCAAGCTAAACTGAATTCAGATCTTATAGTTTTTTTTTTGGTGCATAGGCTGTTTCATTAACATGTACTCGTTCCGTTTCAAAATAAAGATGTTCTAGCTTTGTTAAAAGAGTATATCTAGTTTCTTTAGGCGTAGGTTCATTCAGGTTTGAAGTGACGAAAACAAAATCCACACAGTGTTTAGGGTCTCTGTCTTATCGTTGGCCGTTCAACCTTGCTGTAAGATCCGTGCTATGACTTCTGGAGATTGCAAATGGACCCCTCAATTACACCCAGTTTGTAATCTCTCAGTCCTTGGAATTTTGCACAACATTACCTATGTTTCTATTTGTTATATTCCGCACCTACCGATTTGTCTATCTGTTGGAGTAGACCTGTACTACTGCTGTACATGTTAACTTTAATGGAAATATAATTGTACATAAGGAGAAGGATTTATAGCCTGATATGCACACGTTATGTTAATGTCTGATAAATTCGTGAACAAAAAATAGAAGGATTTACAAGTAAGGTTTTTGTAGCATGGCGTTGGAGAAACTCATCAAAATAAGTGACTTGAATTTGTCTAAATTCGCATGTACCTGGGATGAAAAACCAAAGCAATTTGTGACAGCTGTTATAGCACTCCTGGAATATCTGATTAGTTAAAAAAGTTAAAACAAACACACATGTATCATTTAAGAAAATCTGTAGTCAGGGCTTGGGGTTTACTCAATTTGTTGAGAGTTCTAGACCAGGCTGTTACTTACTCGGAAGATTGCTCTAGACCGCCATCTCTCCCAAATCCCTAGTTGTACCAATTATCAATCCAACGAAAAGACTGTGCCTGGCCTCCAGCATCGGCGGCGATAACCATAAATTGCTCTACCACACTGCTCCTTGATACTGCACGTGACAAATCTATGGGTTATTCGTTATCCCCGGCCGTTCTACATTAGTGAACCATGGAACCTGATAACCGAACAATTCAAATTCAATTTCTTGCTGGCATTTTCCGGATGGAGTCGATCTAAAACAAGATACAGCAAGTTTAATATTTATGTAAAATTTTGCAGAGTACGTATTAGTGAAGGGGGGCCATTGCCCCCCTACTCCAAAAAAATCTTAAGATTTAATATTTATGTAAATTTTAAATTAATTCTATGTTCAAGCATGAATAGAGTTTTTGCTCAACAATGTCTGTCAAGCTCCACCGCATCTTCACACAACAACAAGTTTATACTATATATATTTGATAGATCCATTGTCTTTGAATCTTGGTGAAGAATTTCGAAACTATTTATTTATATTTATCGAGCCAACTATGAACCATGCATGATATTTATGTATACCAATTGCTTCTTGTATACACGTATATATACATACCTCTAGAATTTAATCACAAAACAACATTATGGAAGTAAGAGATCCATATGCATGTGCAAAAAATGGATAAAAGTACAAACATATTAGGCACACGATAAATATAGGACAGAATAGTCTCTCACATGTAGCGTTGGAATCAGATGAGAGCCGCTTGTAAAATGGTATAATCATGTGATCGCATCTTTAGTCTCCTCTAATGAATACTCATAACCTTGTAAAGACGATTATGAGCATAGTCTATACATTTGAAGAGTCTAGAAAGGCAAATGTGGCATTTTTTTTTTTAAATGAAGTATGTTTTTAAGAAAAAAGAGTTAGAGAAGAGCAATACTAGTAGACTACACCTTGGACAATTTATATTATAGAATATCTTTGTCTCAAAAATAGAAGACTAATATAGATAACAAAAAGTCTTTGCCCGGGGTCCCTACCTCGTTGGCCCGGGGGTAAGTGCCCCTTTGCCTCGCCCTATGGGCTGGTCCTGAGTGAGTATAGCCATAGGGATACCTAGGTTGATTAGCTAGGTTTTGTCCAAAAGAACTTGGCTGCCTACTAGGTTGGCGTAGCATCATCTCTCCGACTAGCTAGGGTAGATATTTATTTCCTCCGTTCTAAAAAAAATATCGTGTGGCAAGAGCTGGCGCATCGATCTACATGTTGAAGATGATTTTGCGGAAGATAGTGGAGGCAACGACATCCGGAATGAGTGCGTGGGCACCGTTTCGTGGATATGCTCGAAGGATCTGGGCTCCTCGCTTGCATGAGATATTTGGGTGTTTGCGAGGTCTCGTCGGAGAGATGGCGATACTTTATCGTTATGCTCGGTGTTTTGCTTTAGCGGTCTTTGTTGTATGATCTTTGTAATGAATTTTGCCAGACTTATTATTCTAGTAATAAATGAAGGTTGTGTGTCGCTTGATGCAGAGGCCGGTCTTCGCTCCCCATTTTGAAAGAAAAAAATATCGTATTCTAGTTCGCATATACATTTTAGTATATTGAAATATATCAATTTAGACAAATTGCAGCATTTTTTAGGACGGAGGGTGGTATGAATGTAGTAGTAGCTAGCTATGCCTGTCTGGCACGTACTACGGTTCTGTAACCTACCATCGAGTCAGTCCCCGAGAGAGACGAAAATCTGTCGCCGCTGAACCAAGGACGTACGGCATGTACCCGCCCGCCCGCATGAGTACGTGTCCAAGTCCAGCTCGTACGTGTCCAGCCCCTCCTTATATTACAAAATACACGCTGTGGCTCAAAATTGCGCGCCTGAAGAATTATTGGCCGGGATTACTCAAAATTGGTCGAATAGCGACGGACTCGAATCGAACCCTGCAGAGACACACGACACGCGCAGACCAGTCCTCCTTGGAATCAAATAGTCTCCGCTTAAAACTTGGAATCCCACAAGAACTATAAACACTCGGTCTGCTACGTACTACTATAAACATGCATGGAGATCAGCTGGCTAGTTTCACATCCAAACAATCCAATCAACTGCAGTACTACGAGAGATCCCAATGGCCGCAAGCTCAGGTTCCTCCTCCTCCGAAGAGCACACACCCACCACATCCGCACTTCAGATGAACACGGCGTCCGATGACGAGCCAGCGGAACAGGAAGCCCCGCAGAGCAGGCGACGGCGACCAAGAAGAAGAAGAAGACGATCTTGTGCGAGGTGCCAGCGTGCGAGGTGACGCGCGTCATGAACTACAAGCCCGAGCCCTTCAAGACGGACATACCGGACGAGATGATCAGGTGTTTCCCCGAGATGGCGGCGGCATTCTACATCGGCTCGCCGAGACGGCCCCGGTCGCAGAGAGCCTCGACCGGTGGATGCTGGAGCGCAAGGAGGATTCACGCGGCAGCTCAAGGCCAAGGGCGTCGTCACATACCAGTGGAGGTCGACGAGGACTACAACCAAGACAAGGAGTTTGCTCCTTTACATCGAGGGCGTAGGAGGCACCTCCCAGGCGTCATGAAGAAGCCCACGGAGAGACTAGGAAACTCAATTAGATCCATCATCAGACTTCGCATTAATTCTAGCTATGCCATATATCATTGTTTCAGCTCATCAGACTTTTGTTACTATTTCTTTGTGAACTGTATTTCAGTTATGGCTGCTTGTCTTACGATCAAGCATGGACAATAGCTGCTAGTTCCAAATCATGGATGATGGGGTTGAGTTCACTGGGTTTTGAGTGTCTTGATCCATTGCCAATCACTTTGTATTCTTGCATGAGGACGTCCCTCTAGACCTCTTATGGATGCCTCATAGTGCCAATCAAAACTCTTGGTATTATCTGGAGTACCAACACGGGTGCAGTACTCAGCCGGGTTTTCAATTCGTTGAT
>CAJUXJ010000535.1:0-15718 GCA_910589775.1 Avena eriantha | reverse complement strand
TGTGTTCTCTTCAGAGACCACACGTGGATACACCAGTGTCATTGCTTGTATGTTCTTTTTACTACAACAGCCAGAGTCATTGAAATGGGTGTTCTCTTTAGAGACCACACATGGATCCACTAGTGTCATTGCATGTGTGTTATTTTTACTAACAACAACCTGAGTCATTGCATGTGTGTTATTTTCACATACCACATATGGATCCACCAGTGTCATTGAATCCACTAGTGGCATTGCATGTGTGCTCTTTCACAATCCACATATGGATCCACTAGTTCATTGCATGTGTGTTCTTTTTACTAACAACAACTGAGTCATGTCATGTGTGTTCTTTTCACATACCACATATGGATCCACCGTGTCATTGAAATGTGTGTTCTCTTCAGAGTCCACACATGGATCCACCAGTGTCATTGCATGCGTGTTTTTTTACTAACAACCACCAGAGTCATTGAAATGTGTTGTTATTTTCACATACCACATATGGATCCACTAGTGTCATTGCATGTGTGTTCTTTTTACTAACAACAACCAATGTCATTGAAATGTGTGTTCTTTTCACAGACCACATATGGATCCACCAGTGTCATTGCATGTCCGTTCTTTCGCAATCCACATATGGATCCACCATTGTCATTCATGTGTGTTCTTTTACTAACAACAACCAGAGTCATGAAATGTGTGTTCTCTTTAGAGACCACACATGGATCCACCAGTGTCATTGCAAGTGTGCTCTCTTCACAATCCAGCTATGGATCCACCAGTGTCATTGCATGTGTGTTCTTTTTACTAACAACAACCAGAGTCATTGCATGTGTGTTCTCTTCAACATCCACATATGATCCACCAGTGTCATTGCTAGTGTGTTTCTTTTCACAATCCACCTAAGGATCCACCAATGTCATTGCATGTGTTCTCTTTTTACTAAACAACAACCAGTGTCATTGAAAATGTCTTCTCTTCAGAGACCACACAAGGATCCATCAGGTGTCATTGCATGTGTGTTCTCTTCAGAGACCACACATGGATCCACCAGTGTCATGCATATGTGTTCGTTTTACTAACAACAACCAGAGTCATTGCATGTGTGTTCTTTTCACATACACATATGGATCCACTAGTATCATTCCATGTGTGTTCTTTTCGCAATCCACCTATGGATCCACCAGTGTCATTGCATGTGTTTTTTACTAACAACAACCAGAGTGATTGCATGTGTGCTCTTTTCACAATCCACATATGGATCCACCAGTGTCATTGCATGTGTGTTATTTTCACATCCACCTATGGATCCACCACTGTCATTGCATGTGTGCTCTTTTGACTAACAACCAGAGTCATTGCATGTGTGTTCTCTTCAGAGACCACACATGGATCCACCAATGTCCTGTCATGTGTGTTCTTTTTCCTAACAACAACCAGAGTCATTGACATGTGTGTTCTCTTTAGAGACCACACATGGATCCACTAGTGTCATGCATGTGTGTTCTTTTTACTAACAACAACAAGATTCATTGCATGTGTGTTATTTTCACATACCACATATGGATCCACCAGGTGTCATTGCATGTGTGCTCTTTCATAATCCAACTATGGATCCACAAGTGTCATTGCATGTCTGTTCTTTTTACTAACAAAAACTTGAGTCATTTCACGTGTGTTCTTTTCACATACCACATATGGATCCAATAGTGTCATTGAAATGTGTGTTCTCTTCAGAGACCACACATGGATCCACCAGTGTCATTGCATGTGTGTTCTTTTACTAACAACAACAAGAGTCACTGAAATGTGTGTTATTTTCACATACCACATATGGATCAATCAGTGTCATTTCATGTGTTCTTTTACTAACAACAACCAAAGTCATTGAAATGTGTGTTCTTTTCACATACCACATATGGATCCACCAGTGTCATTGCATGGCTGTTCTTTCCACAATCTACCTATGGATCCACCAGTGTCATTGAAAAATGTGTTCTCTTCAGAGACCACACATGGATCCACTAGTGTCATTGCATGTGTGTTCTTTTTACAACAACAACCAGAGTCATTGAAATGTGTGTTCTCTTTAGAGACCACACATGGATCCACCAGTGTCATTGCAGGTGTGCTCTCTTCACAATACACCTATGGATCCACCAGTGTCATTGCATGTGTGTTCTTTTTACTAACAACAACCAGAGTCATTGCATGTTTGTTCTTTTCACATACCACATATGGATCCATCGTGTCATTGCAGGTGTGTTCTTTTCACAATCCACCTAAGGATCCACCAATGTCATTGCATGTGTTCTCTTTTATACTAACAACAACCAGTGTCATTGAAATGTGTGTTCTCTTCAGAGACCACACATGGATCCACCAGTGTCATTGCATGTGTGTTCTCTTCAGAGACCACACGTGGATCCACCAGTGTCAATTGCATGTGTGTTCTTTTTACTAACAACAACTAGAGTCATTACATGTGTGTTCTTTTCACATACCACATATGGATCCACCAGGGTCATTGCATGTGTGTTCTTTTCACAATCCACATATGGATCCACCAGTGTCATTGCATGTGTTTTTTTACTAACAACAACCAGAGTCATTGCATGTGTGCGCTTTTCTCAATCCACATATGGATCCACCAGTGTCATTGCATGTGTGATCTTTTCACAGTCCACCTATGGATCCACCAGTGTCATTGCATGTGTGCCCTTTTCACTAACAACAACCAGAGTCATTGCATGTGTGTTCTCCTCAGAGACCACACATGGATCCACCAGTGTTATTGCATGCGTGTTCTTTTTACTAACAACAACCTGAGTCATTGAATTGTGTGTTCTCTTCAAGAGACCACACATGGATCCACTAGTGTCATTGCATGTGTGTTCTTTTTACTAACAACAACCTGAGTCATTGGATCTGTGTTATTTTCACATACACATATAGATCCACTAGTGTCATTGAATCCACCAGTGTCATTGCATGTGTGCTCTCTTCACAATCCACCTGTGGATCCACCAGTGTCATTGCATGCGTGTTCTTTTTACTAACACAACTAGAGTCATTTCATTGTGTGTTCTTGTAACATACCACATATGGATCCACACAGTGTCATTGAAATGTGTGTTCTCTCAGAGACCACACATGGATCCACCAGTGTCATTGCATGTGTGTTCTTTTTACTAACAACAACCAGAGTCATTGAAATGTGTGTTGTTTTCACAGTCCCACCTATGGAACCACCAATGTCATTGAAATGTTTCTTCTTCAGAGACCACACATGGATCCACTAGTGTCATTGCATGTGTGTTCTTTTAACTAACAACAACCAGAGTCATTGAAATGTGTGTTCTCTTTAGAGACCACAACTGGATCCGCCAGGTGTCATTGCAAGTGTGCTCTCTTCGCAATCCACCTATGGATCCACCAGTGTCATTGCATGTGGTGTTCTATTTACTAACAACAACTAGAGTCATTGCATGTGTGTTCTTTTCACAATCACTAAGGATCCAACAGTGTCATTGCATGTGGGCTTGTAAACTACCTCGGTGAATTATGCCTTAGTTACATGCCTGGATGAGCGAAAGTGGTGAAAATAGTACGGTGGGGCCCAGGGCCACTCACGGTAGGACCTTTCTTTGCCACTCCTAACCACTTTTAGAACTCGGGACAAGAATGAGCAGCGTAATCGGCAGGCGAAGGTATCAACTACATACACAAGTGAGTATGTATGCAAGCCACATACAACAGTCCTCAGAGCCATTCCATCTAAAAGAAATAGAAATACTACAAACGCCATACGGCAATATCCAAATATCCTAGATAGATATAATAGTTTCGAATAGCTCCTCATACATCAAACATCAGAGTATTAGGCGGAAGCGGAAAATAAGATCCGAGTACGGATAAGAAGCAAATCGGCATAAGATGCCACATAAATAAACACATCCCGCCCAAGATCTCACGGAATCCCCGTTCCCGGAATCTTACACCGAGTGATCGTTGCCAACATCATCTGTCTCCTCCACCCAGTATCCATCTTGTGAGTACACTTGTTCATCTGAATCAAACAATTTATCGTGTGAGACCTAGGGGTACTCAGCAAGTCTTTTATGCCTCTAAAGGGGACACAACCTGGGGTGACACCAATTGCAGCAAAAGGTAATAACTAACAAGTCTATAGACACTCGCTAACCATCCGTCTAACCAATGATAGCCGGATGTCCGTGAATTAAGAACAACAGTTATAACAGTATAATTTATAGATCCATCCTCCTCCTCGCTTACCAACGAGGAAGCGGACGAACAACCCCCATCCGTTGCAGTTTTATTAACATTCCATGAGTATTGCATTGCTTACTAGTCAGGTACTTAGTCAATTTAACAACGGTACTTTAGTGAGACTTGTCTATGATCGAGAAACTGTGCTCCAAGTCGTCCATAACCGCGGACACGGCTTTCAGAAAGATTTACCCTGCAGGGGTGCACGAATAGCAACACACCACTCGATCAACCTCAGAAAAATCAACTCAAAACCCAACGAGGCCTTCACGACAAATCGGTCACAGGATTCAGAAATATTTTCAGGGGGCACCCCATTAAGCTACCCGCAACGAAGTTGGCGGCTCTGAGACGGACCCAAGTTTTGTGTCAATGGCTGTAAAGGGACTAGGAACCCGAAAGTGTGACTGGGCTTGTCGATACCGCGAAAACATTCCACGATCCAAAATAGTACAGGTGCTCCACGCACAATCTTAATAAAGCAGTAACATGGCATAAGTACATGATAGTAATAAAGCCCCAAACTACTTTGTGGCCCCAAGAAATAAGATGAATCAAGCTCTGGCTGAGGGGGGTCCATAAGGCCTCCCGGATGTGGATAGTGCGAATAGTCAAGGAACAGGAATCAAGTACTCGAGGTCCTACGGGACACAAGTGAGCATGAAAAACAAAATAGCAGATATTGCTCACCTGTGCCTCTTTCATTAGTTATCCCATTACTACTCAGGTTAATTTTTTAGGTACCTCATTAATCATCAGACACTCACATACCCTACACATGCTTTTCTACGACTCGCATGGCTCAAACAACTCCTGTAGTAATGGCTCATGGGATGGAGGAACAAGCTTCGATGGGGTTTAAAAGTAAAGGCTATGCAGTACTTGGGATTCAATTTAATGCAATCGCGACTCAATGATGCAAGAATAAGATAGAGGCAATAGGTACTATATGTATGCAAGCATGTGGTAGTGCTTGCCTGGCAGCTCAGTTGGAGCAAGAGATGGATCTGGGTAGTACTCCTATGATTCTTGATAATTCTCCTACTGGGCGTCTATTCGAAGAAGAACCAAACAAACAAGGGCCAACATAAATAAAGTGCACAAGCATATGAATTAAAATGCGACAAGCAAACAAGCATGCCATGATGAATGGTGCACAATTTACATGCCTTTAAAGTAGCATGGCATGGTGAGGTGTGGGGGGTACAAGAATAAAGCATTTTATTATTTGTTTAGTCAAGTTTTATTGCCATAAATAGTTCTGATTTTAATAATGACATGATGCATGCTTCAATTCAGAACAAGGAATGAATAGATAGAACGGGCTTGTCGCACTGATCGATTTAGACATATTATTTGTTGAATTTGGAGTCATAGATTTAAAGTTATTAATTTATTAGAAAAGGCCATTTTATTGTAATTTTAATCACCTCGAAAATTTAAAGTGCTCAATTAATATGTTGAATGACATATTTGAATTCCTCACATTTTTCTGATTCAAAAACATATATTATTTGTATTATTTGGATTTATAATTTAAAAGTTATTTAATAACAGATTTGAATTTGTATTTAACAATTTCTAGAAAAGTTTAATTAAAAACAGAAAAGCAGAAAACATTTGTTACTCAGCCAGTTATAGACCCAGTCGCTGACGGGTGGGCCAGCTGCTGACTGGGGCACACGCGCGCAGAAAAGGTTTTTCTCACCGTGGCTTTACCTAGCCTCTGCGATGACAGGTGGGGTCAGCGGCTATGGGTCCACGTGCCAGAGGCTGAGCCCACAGAGGTTGACAGGTGGGGACGTGCTGGAGCGCGGGTTAAGGGTTACGAAAACCGGAGTCCCTTTTTGTAAAATGCCCACAGGCACAGACAGGTGGGGTCGGGCTGGACCGCGGGTTGAGCCGACAAAGGACGCATGGGGGTAAGTGCAAAAAAGGGGAACGCGTACTGTGGATTTCCTCTCGTTCTCCTGACGGATCTGACGGATGCGCGCGGTGCGCGGGGCGGCCAGGCGGGGATCGAACCGGGACCTAGGGCTCGCGCTCGGGCGGTAGCCACTGCGGTAGGCGTGGAACGTGTTAGGAGGGGGAAGGGCGGCTAGTTAACGCGGTGCGACGCGGGGTCGTGCAGACGCGGACGCGCCCAGAGGGCGTTCGTCCTGTGGTCCGGCGAGACTAGGACGCGATGGAGAGAGAGAGGGTGTCAGCGGGGACGGGTGGCTCACCACGGGAAGGGACGGTGGTGTCGGATCGGCATGGGAGCAGCAGGGCGACGACGAGGCAGACGGCCGGCCGGAGCTAGGGTTTCGGCGGTGTGTCGAGGTGCAGCGCGGCCTGGGGCGCCTCCTCCTTGTCTGCGGGTACAGGGACGTGGCAGGGGCTGGACTTGCTCTTCCTCGACGCCCAATATCTCCACGCCACCGGCTGGAACGAGGAGGGGAAGGTGAGGCCGACGGTGAACGGCACGGCGGAGAGAGGAGGGTAGCACCGCTGGTGGGGAGGAGAAGGGCGAGGCCTGGGGTAGATCTGGCGAAGCAGAGGCGTGGGGTGGTGGATAAAGCGAGGGAGAGAGGGGAGGATGCCGTGGGGGAGCGGGGTTAGGGATAAAGGTGGCTTCGGCCACCTTTCCTTCTCCTTCTCTCACGTGCGCGACGTGAGCAAGCCAGGGCAGGTAGGGTGGAGGCTGCCAGGCGGGCCAGGGAGCGACCAAGGAGGGGCAGGCTCAGGTGGGACAGGCTCGACAGTGAGAGAGAAAGAGAGAGGAGAGGGGAGGCTCGGGCGTAGCTTCGGCTAGGTTTAGTGAGGGCTCGGGTTAGGATTGAGGTAGGATGGGGTAGCTCGGGTGGGCCTTCATGGCAGGGAGAGAGAGAGGGGCCAACCTCGGCATGGGGAGAGGAGATGGTGAGGTGAGTGTTAGGGTAAGGTAGGGTTTAGACTAGATCTAGGTTTAGAGAGAGAGAGAGGTTAGAAAAGGGGTTAGGGTTTGAAGAGCGATAGGGAGAAACAAGTATTAGGGGGGTTTTAACATGGTCCTATGCAAGATCAAGCCAAGAGGTAAAAAAAGGGGTGGAGAGATGGTTTTGTAGTTGAGCACAAGGTGATGGTGAGGAGAACACAAAGAGGGAGAGAGGTGGGGTTTATGGGAAAAGGTCCCACTTGATCATGCATGATGGGGAAATGGTGTTGTTGGGAACATGGGGAAGGTGGAGAGAGATAGAGATGATCCCACAAAGAAAGGACCACTAAAACAAAGAGAAAAACAAATGGACTAAAGGTGGTGGTACTCTTGCATGGCCCATGCATAATAATTAATGGCAATGTTTCTGCTTGTGAAAACAATAATAAATAACATGCCATTATTCTTATGCATTCCAAAATATGGAGCAAAGGCCAAGCAAAAGAAAAAATAGAATTGGATCCAACCCAACCCACATGAGCTAGATTAAATGCCCAAAAGAAAAGAATAGCTCATGATTAACTAGGATGGTGGAAATATGAGGTGGTGGCAAGAAAAGTGGTGAATTGGAATAAAAGATATGCCCCCAACTCAACTTGGGCATCAAGCATTTATCAAGAAACAAATACAATATATCAAGAGGCAAAGTACAATTAATAATGCATATGAGATAAGAACCAAATGAAGAAGGGTTTTATATGATGCTCAAATGCAAGGTGGCATGATGACATGAGCATGATATAATTATGATGCAACAATTATATGTAGGAAGTAGCCATTATATTACTAGACCAAGTAGCATTACAATTGTTAGACAATTGGGATGCTACAACTCCCCCCCCACTAAACAGGAATCTCGCCCCGAGATTCTATGAAGAAGAAGAAGACTCTAAGAGGGTAGGATACTTGGCACGGAGCTCACCTTCATGTTCCCAAGTGGCTTCATCAACGGAATGGTGCGACCGCTGCACCTTGCAGAACTTAATGGACTTGTTGCGAGTCCTTCTTTCTGCGACTTCTAGAATTTTTATGGGTGTTCTTGATAAGAAAGATCTTCTTGGAGATTGATGAGTTCATGGTCCACGGTCCTGCCGGGATCCTTGAAGCACTTCTTGAGTTGAGAGATGTGGAAAACATCATGGACCTTGAGTTTTTCAGGGAGCTCAAGAGCATAAGCAACTTCTCCTCTTCTTCCACGAATTTGAAAGGACCGATGTATCTAGGAGCCAGCTTTCCTTTGATACCAAAACGGTGCGTGCCTCTCATGGGAGTGACACGAAGGTAAACGAGATCACCAGGGACATACTCCATGTCCGTGTGGTTTTCTGTCATAATTGCTCTTCTGGCGACTTTGAGCAATCTTCAGGTTTTCAAGAATGATGTGAACCTTCTCCTCCGCTTGAGTTACAATGTCGGGGCCAAACAATATTCTTTCACCTGCGCCCGACTAACCAATCGGAGTTCTGCATTTGCGACCATAGAGAGCCTCAAATGGTGCCATCTTTAGACTTTTCTGGAAGCTGTTGTTGTAAGAGAAATTCAGCATAAGGAGACATTCTTCCCACTTCATGCCGAAAGAGATAACGCAAGCACGGAGCATATCTTCTAGAATCTGATTGATCCTTTCAACTTGTCCTTGCGACTGAGGGTGGTAAGCTGTGCTAAAGTTCAATTTTGTTCCCAAAGCATTTTGGAAACTTCCCAGAACTTGGAAGTGAAAATGCTTCCACGGTCTGAGCTGATCTCAAGAGGAACTCCATACAGAGAGACAATTCTGTTGATATAGAGCTCAGCCAACTGAATTGCAGAAATTGTTTCTTTGACGGGAAAGAAGTGAGCTACTTTAGAAAGCCTGTCGATGACAACAAAGATTGCATTGTTGCCCTTCTGTGACCTTGGAAAACCAGTGATGAAGTCCATCTCTACTTTCTCCATTTCCATTCCGGAGGCTTCAATGGTTGTAGAAGACCGGAAGGTTTCTGATGGACAGCTTTAACTCTGCGGCAAATATCACACTCCGAGACATACTTGGCACAATATCGTTTCAGCCCAGGCCACCAATACTGTGTTTTCAAGTCCATGTACATCTTAGTGCTGCCAGGGTGGATAGAAAGAACAGAATCATGCGCCTCCTTGAGAACTTGCTCTCTTAAACCCGGGTAGTTCAGAACAAACATCCGGTGTACAAAGAAAAGAGTGCCTTGGTCGTCGACATGGAAAGACTCATACTTCGGAAGCTGAATGTTGGAGATGATCTTTTTACTATAAGGATCAACAAGTTGAATGGAGCGAACTTTTCTTCCAAGAGCGGTGTTGCCAGAAGGTTCAGAAGATACCCTTGATCCACAATTTCAAGGTTGAGCTTGCGGAATTCCTCGCACAAGAGGGGCTGTTGTTCTTCCACCATGAGATTGTTGACATAAGCTTTTCGGCTGAGAGCATTGACCATGACATTAGCTTTGCCCGGAGTGTAGTTGATGGTCAAATCGAAATCATTGATTGTTTCAATCCACCTCCTCTGACGAAGGTTGAGATCAGGCTGTGTGAATATATACTTCAGGCTCTTGTGATCAGAAAAGATTTCACAACGGTTGCCAAGCAAGTAATGTCTCCATTCTTTCAAAGCAAAGACAACTGCTGCGAGTTCGAGGTCATGTGTTGGATAGTTGATCTCATGCGTCTTCAACTGTCGAGAGGCATAAGCAACAACTTGTTTTTCTTGCATAAGGACCGCACCCAATCCTTGCAATGAGGCGTCACAGAATATCTAGAAAGGCTTTGATGTATCTGGAGGAACCAAGACTGGTGTGGAAGTGAGCTTCTCTTTGAGTGTTTCAAAGCTTGCTTGACATGCAGGAGTCCAAAGGTATTTCTTGCCTTTCTTGAGGAGATCGGTCAGAGGCTTCACAATCTTCGAGAAGTTTTGAACGAAGCGACGACAGTAACTGGCAAACCAAGGAAACTCCGGACTTCTTTGACATTTATGGGTGGAAGCCAGTCCATAATTGTCTTAATAGTTTCTGGGTTGACGGCGATGCCCTTGGCAGAGATGACGTGACCAAGGTAGGTGACTTGAGGCAGCAATAACTCACACTTGGAGAACTTTGCATACAGGCAGTTCTCACGAAGCTTGTTTAGGACACACCGAAGGTGTTCTTCATGTTCTTCCTTAGACTTAGAATAGACTAGAATGTCATCCAGATAGACCACAACTAACTTATCAAGATACTCCATGAAAACTGAGTTCATAAGCCTCGAGAAGGTGGCAGGTGCATTGGTGAGACCGAAAGACATGACCGTGTACTCGTACAGGCCGTAGCGAGTGGTGAAAGCTGTTTGGGAACATCTTCCTTGCGAATCTTGATTTGATGATATCCACTTCTCAAATCAAGCTTAGAGAATACCACAGCTCCAGCTAACTGATCGAAAAGGTCATTAATCCGCGGAAGGGGATATTTATTCTTGATGGTTTTAGCATTGAGAGCCCGATAGTCAACACAAAGTCTATCAGTCTTGTCTCGCTTCTTCACAAAGATGGTTGGACTACCCCAAGAAGAAGTACTGTGCTGAATGAAACCCAACTTCTCTTGTTCATCCAGCTGGCGTTTGAGTTCAGCCAACTCAGCAGGACCCATTTTATAAGGCTGCTTGGAGATAGGAGCGGTACCAGGTTCAAGTTCAATCACAAACTCAACCTCACGATCCGGAGGCATACCTGGCAACTCTTCAGGAAAAACATCTGGGAACTCACAGACTACCAGAACACTCTGAATAGCTTCCATAGCATCATCATTCAGAGCCGCCAAAGAGAAAACCTGAATTGTAGGAGTCAGACTTGGAGAATAGACTATATGGCCTTCAGGAATTTTCAGAGAAACCGAACGTCTAGCACAATCAATCACAGCTGCATTTGCTGTTAACCAATCCATGCCCAAGATAACATCAATGTCAGAGTTGCCCAGAATAATTAGGGAAGCCGGAAACGAAGAGCCACCAATCTCAATTTGATTGCCATGGTTGATCTTGGTAGATAGCAATCTTGCCCCGGGAGAAAGAACCATTAACTTTTTATCCAGCTGGTCTATAACAAGCTCATGCTCATTTGCAAATTTGTGAGACACAAAAGAATGCGATGCACCAGAATCAAACAACACTCGTGTAGGAACTGAGTTAACAGGAAGCATACCCATCACAACACTAGGTGCATGCTCAGCTTGAGCGACGTTGACACAGTTGGCACGAGCAACCGTAGACCCGGGCTTGGTGTTGATGTTGAGAGCCCGTGGTGGAGGTGCACGAACCATAGGAGAACTTGCCGCAGGTCTTGGAGGTGGTGGTGGAAGAGCTTTGTTGTTCATTGGACAATTCCAGTGCTGATGCCCAGTGTTTCCACAAGTATAGCAAGGACAAGGTGGACGTGGAGCAACGTAGCCAGGGACTCCGCCAGGCACTCCGCCAGGCACTCCAGGGTAGTTGTGGTTGTAGCCCCTAGGAGCCGCAGTGAAGGAGTTTGGTGGCCTTGCCGCGTAGCTTGACGGTCCTTGGTGGAGCAGGGAGCAACGGTGGGGTGTTAGGAACCCAGACACGACGCTTAGAAGGAGCTGTCATAGCTGAAGAGCTTGCTGCATCGCGGCTGTGTTTCTTTGACTCCTCAAACACTTGCCTACTTGCTTCTTCCTGCAGAGCTGTGTGTTGGAGTTCTAGAAAATACGCCGGCCTTGCATGAGTGATTGCATATTTGATGGAAGCATTGAGTCCTTGCCTAAACCTCTTTTGCTTCTTCTGGTCATCAAAGATCTCATCGCTACCATACCGAGAAAGGTTCATGAAGTTTCTGATGTAGGTATTGACATTGTCAGTGCCCTGCTTGAGGTTGAGAAACACTTCCTTCATCCTTTCCATGACAATTTCTGACAGATATTGCTCTTTGAAAGCCGCAGTGAATTGCTCCCAAGTAGGCTGAAAACCAGAGAGGTCTGCCTTGAGGTAATTTTCCCACCACAGAGCTGCATCTCCCTTCAGAAGGTGAGTGGCACATTTGACCCATTCTTGCTCGGGAACATCCATAGTCATCAGCAACCTTGATACTTCACGAAGCCAATCATCCGCATCAAGTGGCTGATCAGACACTTCAAATTGGCGTGGGTTGAACTTGAGAAAACTCTTGATGTCTCCTTGCTTGGGAGGTGGAGGTAGTGGGACAAACTCGTTCCTCCTGAGACTTTCTTCGAATCGCTGCTGGTTCTGCTGCATAGTGCCCAAGGCATTTCCAATACTTGCCAAAGCAGCCCCCAGTTCAGGTGGTATGTCCTACTCAGAACGGAGTGGTGGTGCCATCCTGTGAATGATATAAATCACAAGTCAGTACTATAATGGAGAATGATAATAATCCAAAATAGTACCAAATGAATTAACCGATATTAAAGGATACAATTCACTGAGATGATATTAAAATATCAACAAAGTTCAAGGCACCTAGAAGATATTAAGCATAACGCACACGACTGAACAAGGAGTGTGGTACACAAGCTAACAAAGAAAAAATTTCTGCAAATTTCGGCATTAAAATACCACTATATGCGCAAAACCACTTAACGAATCAAGATTAGTAACTCTACTAATTCAATACAAGAGTGAATGATAAGAGTAGTGGTATGGTCACGACTCCATCCCGCACTCAAATCATTACTCCGCACATGAATCAGTAAAACACATATCCCAACACCTTCTTCTTAAGATGAACCTAAAGATTAGTAACTACGGAACGAACACCCCAAACAAGATAACGTCGGATAACAAAGAGTAAGACAGATCGCACCAGTATACAACGAATCAGATAGATCGCGTCGGTTTACAAAGGCCTGTTGGTATGGAATGTACCAACAGTTGATAACCAAAAGGCAGATAGCGATAACATTTGGATGCAACAGAAAGACAAAGACTTCACACACACACACACACACAACCTATGGTACTACGGAACCCAGAACACGTGAATCCTAGTTTGAATTTTTAGAAGAGGATTGAAAACGTTACACTTCCTTACCAGAAAAGGGTGGGTGGGTGGGTACGAAGGAAAATGGAAGCAGTCCTACTCTCACGTTTTGTTTTTCCTAGCATACATAACTACCAAAATATTTGCTAGACTGACAACGACCAATTTGGCTGAGACCCTGAAGGGCGGGATGGCTCTGATACCAATTGTAACTACCTCGGTGAATTACGCTCTTAGTTACATGCCTGGATGAGCGAAAGTGGTTAAAATAGTACGGTGGGGCCCAGGGCCACTCACGGTAGACCTTTCGGCCGTCCTAACCACTTTCAGAACATCGGGACAAGAACGAGCGGCGTAATCGGCAGGCGAAGGGATCAACTACATACACAAGTGAGTATGTATGCAAGCCACATACAACAGTCCTCAGAGCCATTCCATCTAAAATAAATAGAAATATTGCAACGCCATACGGCAAGATCCAAATATCCTAGATAGATATAATAGTTTCGAATAGCTCCTCATACATTAAACATCAGAGTATCAGGCGAAAGCGGAAAACAAGATCCGAGTACGGATAAGAAGCAAATCGGCATAAGATGCCCATAAATAAACACATCCTGCCCACAGATCTCACGGATCCCTGTTCTCGGAATCTCTACACCGAGTGATCGTTGCCAACATCATCTATCTCCTCCACCCAGTATCCATCTTGCGAGTACACCTGTTCATCTGAATCAAACAATTTATCGTGTGAGACCCTAGGGGTACTCATCAAGTCTTTATGCCTCTAAAGGGGACACAACCTGGGGTGATGCAATTGCAGCAAAAGGTAATAACTAACAAGTCTATAGATACTCGCTAACCATCCGTCTAACCAATGATAGCCGGATGTCCGTGAATTAAGAACAACAGTTATAACAGTATAATTTATAGATCCATCCTCCTCCTCGCTTACCAACGAGGAAGCGGACGAACAACCCCCATCCGTTAGCAGTTTTTATTAACCATTCCATGAGTATTGCACTGCTTACTAGTCAGGTACTTAGTCAATTTAACAGCGGTACTTTAGTGAGACTTGTCTATGATCGAGAAACTGTGCTCCAAGTCGTCCATAACCGCGGACACGGCTTTCAGAAAGATTTACCCTGCAGGGGTGCACGAATACCAACACACACTCGATCAACCCTCGGAAAAACCAACTCAAAACCCAACGAGGCCTTCACGACCAAGCGATCACAGGATTCAGAAATATTTCAGGGGGCCACCCCATTAAGCTACCCGCAACGAATTTGGCCGGCTCCGAGATAGACCCCAGGTTTGTGTCAATGGCTGTAAACGACTGGGAACCCGAAAGTGTGACTGGGCTTGTCGATACCGCGAAAACATTCCACGATCTAAAACAGTACAGGTGCTCCACGCACAATCTTAATAAAGCAGTAACATGGCATAAGTACAGGATAGTAATAAAGCCCAAACTACTTTGTGGCCCCAAGAAATAAGAATGAATCAAGCTCTGGCTCAGGGGGGTCCATAAGGCCTCCCGGATGTGGATAGTGCGAATAGTCAAGGAACAGGAATCAAGTACTCGGGGTCCTACGGGACACAAGTGAGCATGAAAAACCAAATAGCAGATATTGCTCACCGGTGCCTCTTTCATTAGTTATCCCATTACTACTCAAGTTAACTTGTTTAGGTACCCTCATTAATCATCAGACACTCACATACCCTACACATGCTTTTCTACGACTCGCATGGCTCAAACAACTCCTGTAGTAATGGCTCATGGGATGGAGGAACAAGCTTCGGTGGGGTTTAAAAGTAAAGGCTATGTAGTACTTGGGATTCAATTTAATGCAATCGCGACTCAATGATGCAAGAATAAGATAGAGGCAATAGGTACTATATGTATGCAAGCATGTGGTAGTGCTTGCCTGGCAGCTCAGTTGGAGCGAGAGATGGATCTGGGTAGTACTCCTATGATTCCTGATAATTCTCCTGCTGGGCGTCTATTCGAAGAAGAACCAAACAAACAAGGGCCAACATAAATAAAGTGCACAAGCATATGAATTAAAATGCGACAAGCAAACAAGCATGCCATGATGAATGGTGCACAATTTGGCTTTAAAGTAGCATGGCATGGTGAGGTGTGGGGGGTACAAGAATAAAGCATTTATTATTTGTTTAGTCAAGTTTATTGCCATAAACAGTCTGATTTTAATAATGACATGATGCATGCTTCAATTCAGAACAAGGAATGCATACTTTAATAGATAGAACGGTCTCGTCGCGCTGATCGATTTAGACATATTATTTGTTGAATTTGGAGTTATAGATTTAAAGTTATTAATTTATTAGAAAAGGGCATTTTATTGTATTTTAATCATCTCGAAAATTAAAGTGCTCAATTAATATTTGAATGGCATATTTGAATTCCTCACATTTTTCTGATTCAAAAACATATATCATTTGTATTATTGGATTTATAATTTAAAAGT